>VKOC01016338.1:0-65246 GCA_009364415.1 Spea multiplicata
ATATACACACACACCAGTGTATATATATATATATACACACCAGTTCTCCCCCCTTTCTCCCCATTTCTTACCTTATCTTCTGTCTTCTATCCAGTTGTGGGAGCCCGAGGTCTGGCAATTCAGACCTCGGCTTCCCTGCTCTCTAATCACTACGCGCCGGCTATTGATGCCGAGCGCCGGGACATGACGTCATCCCTGCGCTCGGCATCAATAGCCGGCGCGTAGTGATTAGAAAGCAGGAAAGCCGAGGTCTGAAGTGCCAGACCTGGGGCTTCCCTGCTCCCTCATCACTACGCGCCGGCAATTGATGCCGGGCGCCGGGACATGACGGCATCCCTGCGCTCGGCATCAGTAGCCGGCGAGCAGTGATTAGAGAGCAGGGAAGCCGAGGTCTGAAGTGCCAGACCTCGGGCTTCCCTGCTCCCTCATCACTACGCGCCGGCAATTGATGCCGGGCGCCGGGACATGACGGCATCCCTGCGCTCGGCATCAGTAGCCGGCGAGCAGTGATTAGAGAGCAGGGAAGCCGAGGTCTGAAGTGCCAGACCTCGGGCTTCCTGCTCCCTCATCACTACGCACCGGCAATTAATGCCGGGCACCTGGACATGACGGCATCCCTGCGCTCGGCATCAATAGCCGGCGCGTAATGATTAGAGAGCAGGGAAGCCGAGGTCTGAAGTGCCAGACCTCGGGCTTCCCTGCTCCCTCATCACTACGCGCCGGCAATTGATGCCGGGCGCCGGGACATGACGGCATCCCTGCGCTCGGCATCAATAGCCGGCGCGTAGTGATTATAGAGATTGGTGGCTTCGTGGGAACCTCCGGCTTGGTAAGTACCCGGCGTATAAGACGACCCCCCATTTTTTAAAAGATTTTTTGGGGTTAAAAAGTCGTCTTATACGCCGGAATATACGGTACTTGCAGGAAAGTGCTTCTGCGCATGCACACATGGTCTCATTAGTACACCTGGTACTCTTGCACAAGACGGCACTGTGGTTGCTGGTGGTGTGTGTATAGGGAGCAAATGCATTGTGGTGACTAGTTTCCAAAAATATATATTTTGATGGGGGTAAATTGAATTGGCCGGTTTCAAACATGTCCCAAAAAGGACATCGGGACAGGATTACCAGATTTGAAATAGCAAAACACCACTTTTACTTACTGCCCTAATAAACTTGCAAAAAAAACCATAAAAATATTGAGTATCTGTCTAACTAGGTACAAATGTAGAATCATTCAGATGTTTTTTTTCATTAGGGCTTTTGTAGATTTTTCAATAAAAGTGGAAAAAAAGTGCTTTTTTAGATTTTTACCATAGTTTCATACATATTTTTTTTTAATTGGAAATTAAGATGATATGATCAACAAAATGTAGAAATCCTTCTGAAAAAAATGTATAATTTGTGTGGGTACAGTAAACGAGAGAGAAGAAAATTTAGGCAAACCACAAGCACCGCAAAAAAATTTAAAACAGCCTCGATCAAGAAGGGTACAAAAAAATGTAGCCCTCACTCCCACCTAAATAGATAAAGTCTTCCTCCAGAAGGCTGCTAGCATACTGGAATTGAGCCCCTCTATACACTTTACAATCTAATTCATCCTGTCAATCGTGCCTTGTTAAATAAGTTTGCATGTTTTTATTTTGGAGCGTTTAAATAGAACACACATGCTTTACATGTTTCCCCGTATCGGTCCATTAGTTTAACATTCTTATGGTTAAACTGAACAGAAGTATTTATTTACGCTAGATATTTATATAACACCCTTATATAATTTGTCCTTACCTTTTCTCCTTTTGTTAACCCGGCAGTTCTCTCCTCTGTTTTTGCTTTAGTGCAATTAATCATATGTTTTGCCTCCCTAAGCTTGGCTTTTTATTTGTTCTCATCTTTCTCACACGGAGTCTGCTTATAATTCCTAAATGCTACCTTCTCCAATATTTGTGATACATGGTGATTTATTAACAAAAGCATGTACAATGTAATCAGCATAAAACCAGGCACAGGGAAATCCACCGTCCGGACAACCGGCTTCCTCAGGAGATGAATCAGGACTTTCTTTTGCAGCTTGCCAAATGATATAATGTAGACCACCTTCCTTACGGCTCAACAAATCCAGAGTGGTTCAGTTTTGAAGTGTCCGTATGCTTCCTTATAAGTGATAGTCCCCTCCCCTCAATATGGTCACATGACCAAAATACACCAATAAGATGGAATCTCCATCTTAATATGGCCAAAATAACCAATAAGATGGAATCTCCATCTTTCAATAAAATCACATGACAATAATAAACAATTTATATATATACAAAACATAAATACATTTTCTGTGGTAATGACGTCTCCCAAGAGAGAGGTGAATGAGGTCATTCTGTGGATCTGTGCATAAAGGAGAAAACCCAGCCCCCTTAAGCAACTTGCGTCGACTAACCCAGAAGTGTCTTAGCGCCCTACGGCGGTCTCCCATCCAGGTACTAACCAGGCTCAAACCTGCTTAGCTTCCGAGATCAGACAAGATTGGGCACATTCAGGGTGGTACGGCCACATGCCTAGGGTGCTCTGAGAACAACAACCAGACTGGCACCAGGGAGAGTGAAGCGTCAATCAGAAGATATGGGTGAACAATTTGAATAAAGAATCCAAAAAATCATAGGTATGAGACACTATATTTAGGCTCTGAATATATAAACATAATGTCCGGTAGCAGCTTTGGAGCTACGCTAACCATCACCAGAGATGTATTCTGGCCTAGGCCCAGGGGGGTGACAGTCCCCCTGCTGTCACACTGGAAAGCAGATCGATCAGGCCCCCCAGTAACCCATTGCTCGATGGGCTGTTACAGATAGTAACACTAAGTAGAAAATATGAGAGTCATGTATTATACAATGAAGTTTCTCTTATCAGATCTCACAACTGGCTCCACCAGGTGATTTTTTTCTTGCAGGTTGACCCACTTCTTGCCCATATACGTAACCTTCAAGGGACTAAGTTATAGGAAAATAATTCTCTGGGAGCGGGTGAAATGCCATAAAGGACTGAAAAAAGAAGAGACACTAGCCATCAGTTGGATACAGATGTAATAACTAATATTATTAATATAAAACAGGCATGTCAAAGGAATAATTTCTTACATTCCCTAGCCTAATAAATCGTAAAGGCTTCAATATTGATTCATTGATGTGAATGCCTGGATCATTTTGGGGAGGCACTGACAAGTGGACAATTGCTTCCATGGTTACATTTTGATATGCAGTGTGGTCACTGTGCTTTGTTGGGTTCCTCCTCCCTCCATTGAAGTAAAATAACAAACCACAGGATACCCTGCCACACATGGTGAACATCATCCAGGAGCAACTTTAAAAGATCGGGCTTGCTAGCCAGAAGCAATCTTTATTGTAGACTGAGGTCTCCTTTTGAAATACGTTATAACTTCTTTAAGGGAGAAACCAGGAATTCCATAGCACATACCATATGTTGGTGGGCAGATTTTATCATGCAAGAGAATAAAACCATAAGAAGCATTTAACGTTCTCAGAGGAGATTCTAGATGAGAAACAAATGAGAAGACTTCAGACGTAATCATTTTTTTCAATCTGTTAAAGTGTCCACTCCTCAGTAAGGTAATTATTCAACTTTACATGTCCATCTATTTCAGATAGTATTGTATTGATTTTAATGCTCTACATTTACTATCCAAAGCTTGGGTGTTTTTAACTGATCTCCCTCCACAACCTTATCATTTGGAACTGGAATTTGCATAGATCATATAATGGTGAAAATCCACAATGTAGTAAAAAAAATGAAAAAACCTGATATGGTATTTTTTTTTGTTATGCGCACAATTTTGAAGTTGGGCTATGAAATTTGTATGCAAATTTAGGATTTTTCAGATTGAACGGTAAAAATAGCGTTTGGTATGGTTATGGGTTTAGTATTTAATAAAAAGTTCCCAAATATAGTAGCAAAAGAATTTGAATACACATACAGAGCTAGAAAAGTAATATGTTTAGGACTAGTGCAAAACAATTACAGCAACAGCCAAAATAATGTTGATTAAACTTAATTTTACACAAAGTTAACAGATTAAGTTTCCAAATATTACCAAAGCCAACTGGCCTTAATTCACTCAGATTAAATCACACACTGCTGTGATGCTGACTGTGATGCCTATTAAATGTAACCTTCTTCTATTAGTGTTAGTTTGATCTTGTAGTTTCCAAAATGAGGGCAGTTGATGCATTTAGCTGAACTTTTTTATTATTTATTTTGCATTAAAAATATATATATATATATCCCATTGTACAACACTGCAGAATATGATAGTGCTACCTGGATCAATAAAAATAATAGTTTTTGATGATTGAGTTACTTTGATTGAGTTACTTTGTCCACTGCCTAGAAGTGGAGGATGCACACATAAGTATATATTGAATAAAATATTATTTGCAGCCACACTATCCTTATAAAAGTACAGCCGCATAATACAGAAAAGACAAAGTATTGGGTCCATCCTTATTTCGATGTGCATGATAATATAATTATTATTGTATAAAGTGTATAATAATGTACCATAACTTGATTATTCTTCTTATATCAGACTTGATTGTTTGTGCTAGCTCTGTCAGGTATAATTGTTAAATATAGTTTTAATATATAGAAATGTTATTTATTTGGTAATATCTATGGAGCATCTATGGAGCGTACCATCTTGCCATTTGGTTTTTAGTGTGCATTATTAATAATAAACATACTGACATATTCAGAGTATTTGGGTCTTGAACCAGGGCTGGACAAACTTATGTGGAATTTAACAGAAAATGTTATATATCAGCTTTATTTTGTTTTAGAAGGCAAGATTGGATATTTCCAAAGGTTAGATACTAGTGGTAATATCTTAGAAGCTGTTAGACAACAGTTGTAGTTGCAGCTTTAATTTTTTTTTAAATAGTCACGTGCAATACGTAGGTTTAATAATGGAACCAATAATCTATAGAATACTAAAGACACTTTGATAACTTCCCCTACCCGTAGCGAGACCCAAGCCTTAAGATTAACTATTTGGTGAGATTTCTCACAGCAATTATTAAAACAAGATGTAATTTATATCTACATATTTTGCATTATTTGCAAGTCACATCGCACTTAAAATGTATGTCTAGGTAGACTGTAGTTAATGTATTTCTAGAAGTCTGATTTGCTAAATTCTATATTTTTTTGTTTATAAAGCCAAAACACTGTTTTTTTATTTATGACATTCTGATTGAAAAATTTCTTTGTCTAGCTTGGCATGTCTAGTAGAAATCTGTCCCTAATTTTCAAAAAATGGTCTATTCTGATTAATGCCCTATAATCATTTCTTCATTGTGTGAAATATAGGCAGGTGATTAGTATTTAGTATTTCATACTAATTAATGGCGCAGCTTGTATGTCATTTATGTAACTTATAGAAACTGAACAATTGAGTTATTCAAGGCAAATCATGGGTTAAGAGGATGTGTCCAAGGAGTGGCATAAAGATCTACTAAAACACACAATCAGGATCAGAAAATAACCCTAAGTATCAGTGGTGTTTTGTTGGTACAACTAAAATTCTGTTTCTGTTCTTTATAAAAACACCACCAAAACAGTAATTGTATTAGTAAATGGACCTTCATTCCCTCCTTAGCATTGTTATGTTAAGCAGGATTGGTTACGTTCCAAGGAAATATAGGCAGATCTCACGTTTTAGTCTTATCTGTGCTCCCTGGTAGATCCAAAGTATGATTAGTGGAAACAATTTAATTAAAATGGTGATGATCTATATATATCCAATGTGACCATAGGAACAAAGATCACTAACAACCCAATGCTTCTTGTGTCCTTTTTTTATTTTTTTTATAGCAGCGAAGTTGATTCAAAGTAATAGATGAAAAAAATTCCTGTTAGCGTAAGTTAGTAAATTCATATATATTTCTGCTACAGTAACAACATGGTGAGATCATCATAGCAGCTACTTGGTCTGGCTTTAATCAACCTTTCCTACACTGGTCATATTTCAAGAAAAAAAAAGGTTTAGTGTAAAATAACAGGTTTAATGTCTCAATAAAATGTGGTCACCATGGCTCACACATCACTTGTGTCAGTTTTGAATAAACCCAGTCCCATACTGCATGATCTGCTGTGGGCTCTTGTCTTCATCTTCTACCAGCAGGTTGAATCTCAAAATCTTCTTGTTACCTATTTTTTCATTGAAATGTGGTTTTGCGCCTTCCTATTCACCTCCCATTTTACAGTTTGAAACTTCAACATTTTCATTACAATGTATTTTTTCTAGATTGATATCAATGGTAGGACCCCAGCTTGAATATCCACTGCAAGTTTGGGCACTTGTTCTTAAAGAGGACATTATAGAAGTTAAAAAAGTGTGACGTACAACATTAATAAGAGGAATGGAACACCTTAGATATGAAGAAAGACAGGAGAAGTGAAATTCACATTAACAAAAAGGTATCTTGGAGGGGATAGAATATTATACATATACATACAAGGAAAATGCAAGCCGCTCTCTGGTGATCTGTTCATGAATAGGACTGTGTAAAGAACAAGAGGTATCCACTCAGACTTTAAGAAAGGAATTTTCCCTTGAAGAGGGTTATTTACAGTAAGAACAATAAAGATAAAGAATTCACTACCCACAGATGTTGTGTTATCATATTTGACAGATGCTTTTAAAATATGGACTTAACTTTTTAGAAAAAAATATTTATAGTTATCTGATTGGCTGTAAGGAGAGGATTAGTTATAGCTTGTAGATCCAGTGAAATATCAGATTTCCATGTGATGTTAAGAAGGAATTGTTTCCCTTTTTGTGGTATAATTTGAAATCACTTTGATGAGGATTTTTTTGCCTTGATGTAACTATGTAACATGTTCAAATTAGATGTTTTGTATCTACACTAGCCTCACAGCTCTGCTGGGCACTCACTTATCTCCTGAATTACATGACTCTCACTCTCTTACCTTCTCCTACTACCGAGGTAGCAGAGAATCCTTGAGCCCGCTGCCAACAAACACGGAGCTCTGCAACATGTAGTTCAGCCACATTTAAGATGGCCGACCGGCACAGTCAGGAACTCAACGCTTGTGTGCAAACCATAACTAAGATGAGCAACTGGAACATATTCCTTATTTCTTCTCGCCCCGTAACCATCTGAAGATGGGTTTTTTTCCTACAAGGCCTATTTAAGTACAGTTTAGCTGTCCCCTAGTTGCTTGTCAAAGAGTTTCTTTCACCAGTACTCTGGGCTTTGTATCACCACTAGTGTTTTCTCTGTGTGTTGGCCCTTGGCTTATTCCTGACTATTCTGCCTGCTCATCCCTCTGCGTTCTCTGGTACTGCACAGAGGAAGCAGGACTTCCTCTATGCAGTACAGAAGAACCTCCCACAGGTAAGTAGCAGGGCTCGAGGGCAGCTGATCTTATGTGGGCCGCACCCTCTCTCTCCTCCGCATTAAAAATAAATAAATCTCCACTGGGTCCTTTTGCAAATGCATGGGGGTTGATTCATCAGAACACCCCATATGCATTTGTTGCCCCCAGCTGTTTTCTGTGTAGATGTATTTGACCTTGCATGTGATATACCACCAGTCAGCTCCCCTGCAATCCCTTCGTAGGCTGCGGGCAGGGCTCTATTCAGATCCCGAGAACACCTGCAGAAAGTGCGCGGATTGATTTCATTGGGAACACTTTCCTACCACTACCTGGCTACTTCAAGCAGCCGATCAGTGGCAAGAATCGTCAGACCATGGAAGAGAAGGATTGCTGCTGCTTTAGTTATCAGAAAGTTTGCTTATGGGGTATATTGTGCTTTTTGATAGAATGTATTACATGGAACCTGTTTGCACTGGTTTTTTTTTGAATATTTTAAGTTGACTACAATAATAACAAATCATACAATTGCCCTATTGAATATTTTCAGGTTTAATTGCATTATTAATTTTCACTGTTTCTTTGTTGTAACAGTGCTATGAAATCTACTGGTGCACTGTCAATAAATGTAATGTAGTAACATTATTTCAGCCTAGAGCAAATCATGTTTAATGTCAAAACACTCTGATGTATCAAACATACTTTTACTGTGTGTGCACTTCACATACATGTTACGTATGTTATATAAACCCAATTGCGCGTACCATCATGTCCATTCCTCAGCACTGGAAATATGGTGTCCAGTTACTGATCAACGCACCAACACACAGCTCCCATCTGCCAGATGGCAGAAATCTTAGACCTACAATGCAAGCCTCCTGTACAGAGATAACCCCCAACGAAGGTGACAGGATCTCAGTTTCAGCTCCAAAATCTATGTACACCTATTCATTTAATATACTCACAAAAAGTATTAGAACAGTGAAACCTTAAACATTACATATATTTATATAGCGCTAGCAGATCCCGTAGCTCTGTTACAATAGGGGTAGTTAAAATAAATGACATAACACACGTTAACACATACTAGTAAAGATGGAGAAGAGGGCTCTGCTCTATACACAATGGTAAATATAACATGAAAGCTAGAACTTCTATCTGCAATACTAGCTTATACACCCGTGTGTTAAAATGAACACAATATCACACATGCTTTTTGAGGTGGATGTGTAGTTTCAAATGACTGAATATAAAATTATTATTACTATTATTTGGGATCCCATTACATCATAGTAAACCCTTAGCATTTTCATTTGGGAGACAGGCGTTGCTTGAGTTTATTGCTGCACTGTAATAGTACCTGCAGCTAGGAGGTGGCTGAGAGTTAAGGGGGTGGCAATCCATGGATGATTACCCTGTGCTACACATGCTAGTGATGACAGGTCAGGATTAACAGTGACCCAGCTGAGCTCCTCCCTCCACCAGCTTGCAGATCAGGGGATAGACAGTGACACGCACTCACCCATCAGCAAAACATGTCACTGACCCATCACTACATCCAACAAACCATAGCGGCTGCCTGGGAACTCTAACCCCAAGTGTGCACTGAACCCGCTTTAGGTAAGTGGAGACTCAGTCTGAGTGGAGACTCAGTCTATTGCTTATTACTGAGCAGTAAAATTTACTTTTAGGATGTTGGCATCGGGAGGATTAATGCTATGTGATTAATGGTGTATGTGTCTTGTATGTTATTATTATTGTTTATTATATTATTATCAATTATTATTACTTAACCAACAATTTGCACAGCGCTTCTTACAGTACATACATTCAAAGGGTATGAATAAGCTAGAGTTGACAGGCTAAGAGAAAGCTATAGATTTAGTAAAGCAGACTGTAATTAAAAAAATGCAAATCACATAAACTATTGCCATAATGCATTGCGTTATGTACTTACATTCTTAGCACACGCTTGCATTATGAAGATGAAGGACACACACAGTAGCAACTGAATCTATGGGAGAAACCAGACACCTTGCTATTGAGTATCTTGTAGGAAGCTGTCGGTGCTGTCTGCTTGCAGCTACTGTTGGTCAGTAAGCAATTCCCTGGTTATGTTATCCTGCTAAATTAGGGTAAATTAGGGTAAATTAGGGTATGTATGTGTGAGTTACCCCAGGACCCTGCTTGTTGGACGTAGTGTATCAGAAGAATGCTGCAACTTCTCAACCTGAAAAAAGTTTAAATTGATAACTTCCAGGTAAAAAATGCTTCCAGGATATGCTTCTCAAAGTTGTATGCATGTTTTTCTGTTATATTGCATGTAACTATTGTTTTTATATTTGCATATATCCATATACAAGCCCCTTATATAAGCAAGGTTTTATCTTGCATTTGCTTTTGCATATGTATTTGTGTGTATTAGTGTGCAGGTATGAAGACATTTTTTAGTGTGCAGGTATGAAGACATTTTTTACTGAAAGGCCATCGTGTCTTTGACCTGAAACACTATCGTTTAACCCCATACTCATGTTGACCTGTGTAACTGCTTCTCAAGGTCAGGAAAAAACAAAACCTGAGCTGAATGTGCATTGAATTGGAACTTCAAGTACTTCAATTTATCTCAGGCCACTGCAGCCAGGATATACTTGCCAGCACACCATCATTCAAAGGCCACTTTGAAAGAGATACTGGGTAACCACTACATAATAGATTCTTACCCATAAAGCATTATGTCTAGAAAGCCTAAGTTCATTGTCGTACAAAATGTTAATATTTACACCTTAGAACAATATACATAACAGAGATGGGAAATCTAAGGTCATCAAGGATATGTTGTACAAGAACTACTATTTCTTCTGGTAAAGGGCGTTAAAGGCATTAACTACAAATGATTCTGGATTAATTATTGCAAAGTCTTAAAGGGAAAACATAAAATGCAGTCCTGCATACAGTATTGAAGGTTAGCGTTGACCAAAACTTCATCTCATTTTGTTCCAGTAAACTTCCCTGATGTGCAGTCCTGGAGGCTGCCATTGTTGTCAGGTATTTGAGACATTGGGTGATCTTCCCTGCACCACACTGAGCTGACTCTTTGTGGCAATACTAATGAAGTCCATTCCTCCAATGATTTTTAGAGTGTCCAACTAAGTGATTAAGATTAAGCCACTCTATTGTTTACCACAAGGCAGTATGATGAAGAGTTATGGTGTTTGTCTAGTAGATCAGGCTGAGAAACAGAACAGCTTTCACCCACCATCCTCTCCACCATGTCTTCAAAGTTTCACAGAATGCATTCTGGGACAGATCAGAAGGTGGTCTGGGTGATTGAGACTGAAATCCCAGAATGCTGTTATATGCGGTTGTACACAAAGCATTCTGTGACACATTAGAGACATGATGGAGTTAATTTTGGGTGTGAGTGTAGCCCAGCCAATAGTCATATTGGTATTTTTTATCTTTGTGCTAGCTTCTTGTCAAATTGAATAATTTGAATAACTTTTCACATTATACATTTTCTAGGACAATGTGTAGGTGAAAATGTACCCTCTACAAAGTGACACCTTGTCATTTTTCAATGACATGTGCACTTTAACTATGTCACTTCACTAACTTTACTATGCTTTAGGAAGAACCAGCCCCAGTGAGCTTCTGCTGTAGAAGGGTTGAACTGAACCTGTGTTAACAATATATTATTCATGGCCAGCTGGTGTTTGCCCTTCACTGTTTGTCCTGCTGCACAATGGGCCAGTTACCAGAGAAATCTTTGATGTCCGCACTTGCACTGTGGAGGATCAGCACAGCCTCCATAGACTGCATTAAAAGGCAGTCTATGCCTAGGGCCTAGGTATGATGTCATAAAAAGTTATGGTCCAATTGATATATTATCAGTTTTAATGACATTGTTAATTTTCCCTATTGTAATAGCTCTACAGATTCAACTGGTACTCTGTCAATGAATGTAATGAAATATTGTATCCATTTCTAGCATTCCAAATGTTTTCTTATTCAGTCACATGGTCTTTAACCCCTTCCGGACCGGCGTTTGAATACTGCGTCTTCACTTGAAGACCGCAGTATTTTTTTAAATATTTAAATTCCGTGATCGTGATTCGCTGAAAAGCGATCATGTGCACGGAATTGAGGGGGGGTGGCTGCTACTGATCGCTGGGAACACCCAGCGGTCAGTAGCAGCCGCCCCTCGCGATCCCAGCGTTCAAAGCGACGCTGGATCGCGTAAAGGCTGTGACGTACCTGGTACGCCCCGGTCTGCCGGTGACCCCTGACCCGGAAGTACCAGGTACGTCCCGGTCTTGAAAGGGTTAAAAGTTTGTTAAACATATTGGTCTATTTACCAAGATTCTAACTGGCGCACACTACTGTAGATGCTCATAAATGTAGAATAGGAAGCCTCCTATATGAGTTATCTCCCAAAACTCCCATATAGGGCCAAATACCTGCTGATACCTCCGTCTCAATTTTCACTCCCTAGTAACTGAGATGCTATGATGTCAAAATAAACAAAAAAGCAAATAAAATATTTTGTTTCTTATTGTACATTTTACTTTATTCACCTGCTGGGAGTTTATTCATATCTCATATGAGGACTATGCCTTGCATATAATCCATAATTCTAAATATAATCTATAATATGAGATTGTTTTGGTAATAGCCTCAACCCAGGAGCTAAACCTTAAATCATAGCCTCAAGTACCCACAATTAAAATGCAAAGTGATATTTTTTGTTGTGTGTTTGAAGATTGGGTATACAAAAAACCTTAATGAATGAATGAATGAAACTGACTTGAAACTGATTGTATTTTTACATATTTTAAAAAATATTTTAAATAAAAAGAAATGTTTTAGAGGGTGGTAAATAAATGGAACAGCCTACCATCAGAAGTGATAGAAGCTAATACAGTGAGGGAAATTGAACACGCATAGGATAGGCATAAAGCCATCCCTAATCTAAGACAATTTACAAAAAATTATATGTCTTTATGTTCATTTTAATTATAAGTGGTGGCATTGTGGACTTCTTCTAGCACTAAAGGGTTAAACAGATTTTCTTTCTTAAAAATGAAGCTTCCCCCTTCCTTGGGATTTGCAGAATGGCTTGTCCATGTGACAGCTCTGTTCCATTGTTAAAGGGAGGCTTAGTGGATTTTTTCTGCAGATTGTGCGAGATGGGTGTGGGGAAATTGGAAAAGTTTTTCTTTGGTCAAAACATCTTGAGCTGGTATTGATGAATAGAGCGAGTAGTCTGGGGATAAATAGTGAACCCCTTGTTGGTCCTGGTTATTCAGAAAAATCCAGGTGGGGCCATTGTTATACCTACTTGCTGTGAGCTGCCTTCTCATTAGTAACCAGGAAGCAAACAAATGAAAAGAAATGCCATACATTCTAAAATATATGTTAAATTAGTGGAAATTGGAAAAAAAATATTTTTTTTAGCATAATAGAAATGTTGAGAAATAAATGAACATTTCATTGAATTTCACTAGAAGCAAGATGCAAAATTGTTCTTAAAGAAGTTAAATTAGTTTGTGAATCGTCTTTTTTCCTGACCTTTTATACCCTTTAACAACTTTTATATCTATATACAGCTTATTTTCGGTAATATGCAACCCAGACTTTTTATTATTTTTTGTTTCAGGTATTGTATTGTTTGACTAAATGGAACTGTCAATCATTTTAGATTCGCATGTATTTAATAAATGCTTGTATACAAAAATTCCAATAAAAATAAAGTCCAGTGTGTATACAGGAATGGGATGTCAATTCCTGTATACTGTAATACTGACAATAACCACCTTAATGTCAAGTTGAATACATGACCATTGAAACGCATAGTGACATGCAGTAACAATTCACCCAACTTCTACAAGGTCCTGCTTTCTCAAGGATCGGTAGAGTCCATTGCTCTAGATAATTTGGAGCACCACCTCGTTAATTTTGAAAGCTGGCATTTTCAAAGAATTAGATAGGAAGCAGTTTTTGGAGCTCATGAAGGTCCTTTGATGCTTGCAGATTTTCAGCAGTGTCATGTGAACCTGTTTTGAACAGTCTGGCAACTAAGTTAGGTATTACTCGACTCACAACAGTCACTGTTGATGTTATAAAATGTTTACTTACATGGACACGAGTTGCTGAAGTCCATTAACATCAATGAGTACTGGGACATCTAGTTCTTCTGGACTTCAAGGTCCATTTTTTCACTGCGTAGAAGCCTACAACAACAACAGTAGTGATGCATTAAAAAAGGAATGGATTCTCACACAAGCCTTCCCTCCATCAAACAATACCCCACAAAATCCTATGGAAGGACTAAATAAGAAAACTTTATAAAGTCTTCAGAGCTCTCCAAAATGATGTTCTCGTAAAACAAATGACAAAATATAAACCTTCTAATATTGTTTGCTTTTCTTATTAAATAATCAAAGTCAAGTTACACATTTATTTTAACTCTTTTTTTTCTGATTTGTTTTGGTAAGTTTAGGATGTTCAGTTTTGTAGTCAGTTTGAATAAATAAACCTTAAACATCCATTTCCAAAGACTGTATTTTTAAGTTTTTTTTATACATTGTGTCTGTGTGCCTCTGTGTGCCTTTAGAAACCTTTCTTTTACCAGCTTCAAGCATTATTTTATTAACGACTTAACATGGCTTAATCCAACCATCTGTTTTTGGCTTGCTAGGCCATCCGATTTGTGATGCTCGTCTAGAGCTTTAGAAATTTCCCACATTTTTAAAGGTTAGACAGGGAGCTACCTTTCTGAATAGATTTTAAATAATTCTCATCAAGACAATGGAACAGGAGTGGAATAAAAAATGTGCGTCATTCTGTGAAGCACAAGATCTCCTGGCTGTCTTTTCCATGACTGAAAGGCAATTAGCATTTCAACTAGGCAATTTGGGTAGAAGCAGTGAAGTGCATGGGTGTGTAATTTGCTGTTCTCGGCTTGGTGCTGCTGAGAACCAGCACTGAGTACCCTTCTTTCCAGCAGTCACCATTGTTAACGGTCTTAAAGAATTAATCAACAAAGACACTGCCGTACATGAAGCAATAGGGGAGCCGGAGGGAAATAAAAACGCAATAACTTGTTAATAAGAGGCTGATTACAATTATTAAATTGTAATTATGAAAATAGGAACCAATTTTTCTGTATTAACAACTAGAAACATTCATATAAACTGTTCTTGGTTCCCATGGTAGATTGCAATCATGATACTCATATACATTTGATAATGTATTGTTTTTTCCCTCTCCGTGATCATGGCGTAAGAATGTTTTGGGGTTTTTTTGCGGTTGGTAATAGATAAATGTACTTTTTTTAAAAAGAAAATGGACTTTAAAATAATTTTAATTAAAAAAATAATAATAATAATTAAACAAAAAATAATTAAAAAAAAATAATGGAATCTGTTGTTATACCCAAACTTGCGACAATTTTGTTACATTCTCCAAATTCCATGTGTAGTCTGGGTCTAACGTGACCTGTTATGTAGCTTTTCCCCTAAATCTTGTAGCAAGCAGGTCAAGCAAGTGTGATCTAGCGAAAGAATGTGATGCCAGAATACATTTTTTATTTTCTGTTAGGACACAGCAATTTTTCACCCAGTAGTGAATGAACACTGGAATAAAAGCAAAGAAATATTAAAACAGATTTGTTCAACCCTACAGAATAATAAAAAAAATCATATTGATATTATTTTTAGGAAATTATTACTAAAATGTATAGCAGTTTTATTTTTCATAATTATCTTTATGTGTTTTCATTCCATCTTTCAGATCATGACCATTACAGTTTTGATTTAAACCAGGGGTTTTATACTAGATACACATCACCCTCGGACTGATCGTATGAGATTAGTTTACAAGTGTCATTAAAAAAATATTTTCGTGAGGTCTCTATTTTGACATTTTGGATTATTTAACCTTGGTAATGATATTGTTTGGAACAGCAATTTCAACAAAAATGTTTATGCCTTCCTATCGTCTTATTTTCTTCTAATAGGCATACATAGGTGACACAGATGTGTAAAGAATGACCACAAAACTGCAAAAATGTGTAATCAGGGGGCATCTTTCGTAGATGAATACCTTTCAGTAATCCCACGCAAACAGCATCACTGCTTGTCAAATTGTACGCATGCCTTGGCAATACCATATATCAGGGGAGACATAGCACCTTCTGGCTCAGGGGGCATGAAAAGCCAAATAGAACCTGCCCCCTCCCCTTAACTAACATACTTACACATAAACATACAGTACTCACTCTCCATAGCATATGTGCAGCTTATGTCGAGAGCTTGCGATACAAGGTGCTGCACACCTAATGCAGTGTAATGTAACTCCGCATAACATGACCCCAGTGATGCCCACTCCTCCTGGATTTGGAGAAAAGACCGGCCTTGCCATAGATTGTCTCTCACTACCCAACTGAAATAAGTATACAAATGACTATATGCACTTTATAAGTACGGTAAATGTACAGAATAAACATGAGTTTTATATGTTGTATGTACTATGACTAAGAAACCTCTGAAACACCATACATCTACTATACAGTTTAAAGGGGAACTCCCATAACATATTTTTTTCTTTATAGTATGAAATTTAATAAAAAGAATCATAACAGTTATTTTTATATCCAGTTTATAATCCATTTGTGAATTTTCAATTTTACTTTATTATTATTATTATTATTTTATATAGTACCATCATATTCCACCGTGCTGTACAATGATCAAATGATCTAGAGAATCATACGGTCTTATGCTAAATATAAGAATGGCTCAAACCTTAACCTCTTCTTTACTGAGAGTGCTTTGTTCTTAAAACCTGAGAAGTTTTCAGCATTTTTACACTGTTTCCTAGATAGATATAGCTTTTTTTAATACTATTTGTAGTCCAACATTTCGTATTGATCGTAATTTATTGAAATAATGAAACATTTTGAAAAAAAATCCAGTAATAATAATATTTGGCTATGAAAATTATCCCCAAACCGGTTCATTTGTAAAACATACCACAAAATATATTTATGCAAGTATCTTGAATTAAAAAAAAAAAATCAACATAAATAGCTGTAACGATAATTTGATTTTTGTTATTTTTTTTAACCAAACTTTCCATGTTTATCTAGATTACATAAATAATGACATGACCGAAGGATATTTTCAGTATACCAACCAGCTGATCTAACTTTCTTTTTTACTATAAAAAGTGCTTGGTTTGCTCCAACTCTATTCTTTTTATGTTGTATTTGCATTATACAATGATTGTGGATTTTGTTGTGGTGGTCAATTGTTTATAAGGGGAATGTCAAATAGTTCTTCGAGAAGGTCAAACACTTCCCATATACACATGAGTTTGATGTCTTGTGGGACATACAAGGGCTTTGTTCGTGTCCGCTAGTGTCATATGGGGCCATAATTAAACTAAAGCTCATTTCACTCATAATACCCCTTTTAGTTGTTGACCTTATTATTTTGAATTTGGTGTTTACATTGCATTGACATAGTAACTTGGATACAGAGGTATATGGGGGATTCTTTATTTATTCGGCACATGGTATTTCCTAATGAATTGCAAATGATTGCTTAATTCTCCCACACCACCATTATTTTACCTAAATGCCTATAGAAACCCACCTTTTATGTGGTTCAATGTATTTTCTCACTTTTTAGATTCCTCTGTTGTTTTGGATATTTCATTTAAGTTCAGGGCATTGCTAGGTTGCAAAACTACAAAAAATTGTGGGCTAAAGCTTGGGACTTTATTCTTGAACTAGCTGGCTCTGAGGTCTGAGGCCCTGTTTTCCTTTAGCAAGAAAAAAACTTCCTCCTGGAAAGAATAGGGAAGGTAACAAGCAACCGTGTGCTATTAAGCAGGCAAGTGCCTAGTATTATCCATATTAACCTACTGTGTGCCAAAGGGGTACTTAGTAGGATTCTACTCTTCTAGAACTGGACTACAATTCCAAGCATGCTGCGCTGTGTTAGGAGAGTTGTAATCATCCTCTACAATACTAAGTAAGGCTTCCACAACCCACTAATACCCCCATGAATACATTCATTTACATAGTGTCCTAATATAAATCAGTTGGACTGTGATTGAAATGGAAAAGCAGTGAAACTTGTCATTTTAAGGCCAAAATACATATTTTTTTTACCATACAGTTAGTTCTCGTATTAAATGTAAAACCATATTTTTTCAGTTAAAAAGTAGATTTTGGGGGGTGCTAAAAATGTGTACCTGATCTTACCTGTGAGCACACACCATGGAGATAACCTTTCCTGAAGAAATGGGTACATTGAAAGTATGAGTCTTTGCACCAAAGGAAAAGGACCTCTTTAATAATTGACAATATTATTATGAAAGCTCTCGTGTTCCAGAAGAGTAATTGCATAGTCTTAACCATCCATTAGTCTTAGCGGTAGAAGTCATGTAACTCAATCTGTAGAGACCATGCTAAGAATAGATCACATTTCTGTATTTAATTACGTGATATGCACACCAAGTGAAGAAAGCTGTACAGTCAGAGAGTAAGTACACTCTAAAGTCCCTTTTACATTGTATATGTTTTATGTATATGAAGGCTGCTGCCTGTTGCCAGCCATCAAACCACATGAGTATTGTTTCGGTAAAAATGCTATGGAATGGGTTTGCTCATTTTGGCTCCTCTTCTAATAGTGATCGATAAACTGATGATTGATATGTAAAGGAATCCATATTCACACAGTGGCTTTAATAGATAAAAATATTATTGTCATTTGTAACCACGTATATACGTTGTAATCACTTAGCTTCTAGATCAATTCATCAAAAGCCGATGATTTTTTAACCACAAAATGGTAGATTTTGGTGCTATTGGTATTGTGCTTAAACTGCCCAGGAAAGGTACCCTTGTGCCAGTATTAACTGTAACAACATGAATGTAAAATAATTCACAATGGTCTGCAAAAACCAATACAATTTTTTATCCAGCTATTTTAAAACTAAACGTGTGCATTTAGACTGCATTGAGCCGTTACTTTAAGATGTATGCATATGAGTTGAAGGACGCAGAACTTCTAAATTTAAGAGGCTGGTAACTGATCAAATGAATTAGTATAACAAGCTGATTTATAAATGTAAAAGCATGATGCCTATAATTTCCTTGCAGCATAACAAATTGTATAACTCGAATGACCATCCCTTGTACATACTTTACCTCTGTTATATAGATATATATAGATATGGGAGCACATGTTTGTATGTTTTTGGGGTGGGGGATTTCAAACAACTTTATATATAGTGTACGCCACTTTCTATATTGTGAATATTGTCTTTTTATTCAGAGAGATACTTTTTGGCATGGCCATTTTTTCAAGTTAGATTTATCACATTGGGAAGATTTAAAATCGGCCGTGTTACATTTTTGAACCCTCACAAATATACGTATTTGTTACAAATCCTGAGCATACTTTTTGTATAGATAGTATGCTATACTCCTAAAGTGACTTTGTAACAAAGGGATGTATCTGCTGTCGGTCACGGCTATGCTTATTTCTTGCAACAACAAATTAAACATACAAACATTTGTGTTTACTTTCTCCATTGTTATCACAGTTCTCTGTGTCTAATTGTTGTGTTGCTTTTCAACAGGGATGCCCTCTGTTTCTTTCGTTGCACCCTTTTTATTAGCTTTATTGATTCCAGTTATCTCTGGAGAAACAGAAGTACAGTTTGCTGGTCAAACTGATTTTTTGGTCAATGAAACCAGTACCACCGTCATACGCCTAGTCATCGAAAAAACAGGAGCACCTGCTAATATTACAGCAATAGTCTTGGTAAGTGAAAATGACTAGTATTTTCAAATATATATTTTTTATGTTTTCACAAAAAATAATTCATATTTAAAGTTAATAAAGACTTTTTTCCCATGGGAATAATCACTTCATATTATAGAAACATAGAAACATAAAAACATAGAGAGTGAAGGCAGATAAGAACCAGTAGGCCCATCCAGTCTGCCCAACCTCTGAGTACTTTCCTTTAGTACCTGCCCTTATCGTATATCTAGCTTGGCCTTATGCCTATCCCATGCTTGCTTAAATGACTTTACTGTATTAACATCTACCACTTCTGCTGGAAGGCTATTCCATGCGTCCACTACCCTTTCCGTAAAGAAATATTTTCTGATGTTACCATTAAACCTTTGCCCCTCTAGTTTATGCTTGTGTCCTCTTGTTGTGGTAGCATTTATAATGTGTACATATATGCAGTAAATGCATAATTAAATAACATGGTCCCCCATCTTGTGTTCTAGTAAATAAAATATGTTCTTTAACATAAATGATGATCTCTTGTACCCTTCCTGTTGTGCAAAAACTCATGTCCCACAATAGCCGGTTTGAGAGACAATGAGGTCAATGAGGACATGAACTTGACGCACTTAGACAATAGCTACCCCCTAACTGGGGGCAGCAGTGTTGTTTGAATAAACATCAATTATATACACTAAGATGTCTTTGAACGCGTGTTATGTATTCCTGCATTTAAATAACACTTGTGAGCACCTTCGATATCCTACGAGCCATGAATAATAGATACTTATGGTGTTGTTTTAGCTGCAAGAAGAAAACACGGGAGACTTTGTAGAAACTGTAACAGCTACTTTTATACCAGAAAGAGAAACAAACCGGACCGTCTACATATCTGTGTGTGATGATGACTCTCCAGAGGCAGATGAGACGTTTCATTTCCTTTTAATATTACAAGTATGTGTCAAATATAATGATAAAATATAAGACAGTAGAATTCAATGTACGCATAGATAATTATTAATATCAGTACATGTGTACGTGTTTTATTCTTGTTCATTTATTAACAGTGCCTTTCACTGACATTTCATTGACAAATACCATAAATGCAATTTTCTCTTTGAGTTTTAAATATAGCTGTCTTAAATGTCTTACCTATACACTGGGATGTTGAGAGTGACTGTGTCTCTCAATATCTCACTGTATTGGTAAGACATTTAAGATTTAAGACATTTAAGACATTTGACCCTCAAGGTCTGGAACAGAGCACCAATGTTCTACACTGTGACGGAGTATCTGGACCATGCTTTCCACAGCAGAACCACACAGAAAAGATCTGTGAAAATTATGAATTTATGGCCATCCGTGACATAGTTGGGTTGGTGCCAACATCGTGTGGTTGGGGCAAAAGTCTCTTTTTCTTCTACTTCAGACATATTTTAATTGCTTTAGAGTGCAGAAGTCTATTCTAGCACTTAAAAAAAGTGATTTAATGGCAGCTGGTAAGTGTGTCTAAAAATACGTGAGTGCCCTGTGATGGACCTTACCTTTTGGTACACCCAGTGCTTCTAATCATATGAGCAGTTGTTAGTAGAAGGCTCCTAATTTTTGCCCTAGACAACATTACTCCCAGAGGTGGCTTTTCATGTTATTTATCTGAAAGCTGTGATTTAATATATGTTCCCCATTTTCACTTAAGTTTTTCTGCTTAATTTAGCAGATCTATAGATTACATTTTTGTTGTATGACTTTTTCTTTGTATGAGTTTTTCATTTTTTTTATTGGTTAGGAACAGCTATTGATATTACCAAATAGTACAATACTTTTCATGGTTAGAATGGAGGAAAAATGGGGAAAAAACATTTTATGTGGAGTAATCAAACAGGGACTCTCCATTGGTCTTTATGCCGATTGCTTCACATTTACAACTTTGCTCTAGAATTGTTCATGCTTTGCTTGGATAAATGTGTTCTTATGTGTATATATGTGTTATGTGTTAGCCAAACCATTTCCCAATTTATTTCCTTGCTCATTTTCCCAGACTAATGTATGTAAATATGCAATGAATATGCCACTCACTTTGCATGATTTAATATATTTAATTAAAGTACCGTGGCATGCAAATACCACAAAGCAGCAGCGTAGATGCCATATTGGGCTCATTGACAGAAAAGACTAATGGCCTGAATAATTTATATCACCAGTGCATTGCTATGGTGTCATTAATAGACTGTCAAACATGATTAATGGTCTGCAAAGTCTATATTACACATGTCTAGACAGACCATAGTAGCTCTTTTATACATATTGTTGTCGCCTTGAACTGTTCAATCCATTTATATAACCAATATTTGTCAACGTGGTCAAGCTTTCTGTTGTTTTGCTTCCAGAATCCTCCATTTAATACAAAATTAGGCCCACAAAAAGTGGCAACCGTTACTATATTATCAAATGACAATGCCTTCGGAGTCATATCTCTCAATATGGTAAGATTTACATTAATATAGCAAAATATATGTATAGTAATAGAATAACCTAGTAAAATAACACACACAAATGTACCGTATATTTCCAATTAGGGGAAATACTTGGACACCATTTTGTTAATTGAAATGCATGGACTTGTGTGGTTTTTTATGTAAATATCTGTATTTATACAGCACTTCATCTGCTATCAACCATCGCGAAAATATATATTTTTTTGTTTAATGGCTTCATTGTTAGAGATATTGTTATCCAGGCTTCTTTCATACTCTGTAAAAGCAAGAAGTTATTCGATTATTTGGCACAGGGTATTAATAAGGTATAATACAATTTTACTTAAGTTCCTTTAACATTGCTTGATGTGAACTAATTGCTTGCGTAGGAATGTAGCAGCATTATTTGATAACTAAGACCCTGGATTAATTTGCCTGCGGGAGTTACGAATTTCTTCAGCTCCATTGTTCTCCAGTCACCAGCGTGATGTTTGATTAGTAACTGACTGTGTTTTTTATTCTCTTCCACTTTAGTCCTCCTTTATCATAGTGAATGAACTGCGGGGAAGAAACCAATCAGTGTCTGTCATTCTACTTCGGGAGAAGGGAACCTATGGAAGCGTGACGGTGACATTTGAGGTGGGTTTTTACTCAATCACTCTTAGGAGGTTTCTCTTGCTAACTCAGCAGAAATTGAGCAAAATAGTAAGTATTATACTCCAACCGTGAATGTGTATCGCCTGTGGCATAGGCACATTAATTTAACCTCATAATAATAAGTTAATGAAGAATTTAATCTATTTGAATGTATTATATTGTGTCCTATATAAAGAATTAAAGATGTTTTAATGTTACATATTCTGTTTTTTTGCCCTGGAGGCAAACTATTTTAAATTAAGTAGCTGATGAAAAAAGAACAACATATTAGTAAAGTGAGACATGTAGTCTCCTACCCATTTTAATGTTGTTTGCTAGATGTATAGGCAAATTTTGTATTTAGATGTATAGGTATATTTTAATACCTTATTATTATATTTCCCCCAAAAGTTTTTACTTTGAAATCAGCAGGCTACAGAGACATACTATACAAAGAGGATTACGATGCTATAATAAAGAGGATCAGAGGAGTTATAATATTATATTATCTGAGTTATAATAATAATAATTGTCAGGTTATGTGTGTGAAGTAAAATTGTAGGAGTAAGTAATTGGCGAGAAAATAGTGAGAATTAAAAGAGAGGGATAAGTGGGAAGTTTGAACCCCAGCCACCTTCACAAACCAAAAATGAAGCTGTTGTGGTTGCAGGGTAGGCATGAGTGTAGTTTGGCCAAAATGTCATAAGCAACACAAGACCAGGGCTAACAGAAAGGCGTCAAGTAACTGATGGTTGAGAAGAAAGAAACTCAGTTAACTTTCTATTTTTATTTCTATTTTTCACAAAAAAACTGTTATGGAAAATAGATTTTATTTAGTTAATATTATTTTGTATATCCTTTATCCATCCAAGCTAAATCATATTTTTGTGTTATAGGATATCAGTGCTGCTGTTTTGTTGAATGCAAACAGAAAAATTCAGACACAAATTATAACTGTAGTTTGTTATATTTAAAGTGTTAGTTTTAGGTATCTGTTCAGTTAAAGTTATATTACTACTTTACAGATAGATGGAGGTCCAAATTCACCTGATGAAGACCTGGCCCCAGCTAAAGGGAATATCACATTTTCTACTGGTCATTCTGTCCTGCTTCTTAATATTACAGTATTAGATGATCAGGTAAGTAGCAACTCACAGGAACAATTTCTTTTCAATTTGAAATATTGTGAGACATAATTTAATCTTTAATGTTATATAAACAAAGAAACGTATTGCACTGCTGGTATTGATGAACCACATAACCAGTGAAGCTCTTAGTGAACCCAAAGAGATTTACTTGTGAGGAAGGCAAATAGGACCAATAAACTGGGAAGCATAGTTTGCATTCAGAAATGTATCCCTTAGCATATTAGTTGTGTAAATAATATTGCAATGATTTTGTCTTCAAGATTCCAGAAAATGATGAAAATTTTACTTTGAGACTTACAAATGTCTATGGAGGTGCTGAGATAAATTCTTCACGAAGCTCCCTTCAGATAAATATTCTGAAAAATGACAGCCCAGTGCGATTCGGTCAGAGCTCATACATAGTGCCTGAAGCGGCTGACGTCGTCACCATTCCGGTGATTCGAGGGAAGACATCTACTGACAACATCATTGGATCTGATGACACTGAGGTCTCAATAAAGTACAGAGTCATTACTGGGAATTCAAATGCTCATGCACAACTCAACACTGATTTTCTAGATCTTCAGCCAAATAACACGATTGTCTTTCCACCTAAAGTTCATGCAATTGACTTGCGGTTTGAAATCATTGATGATGTGATTCCAGAAATTGCTGAGTCTTTTCAAGTTGAATTGGTTGAAGATACACTGCAAGGAGATGCTGTGTTACAGTTTCCCAACATTGTCTATATTACAATTGAACCAAATGATAAGCCTTACGGTGTCTTATCAATTAACAGTGCTCTTCTTGCACAGACAGTTATTATTGATGAAGATACAATATCAAGGTATGTGTCTGAAGAATATGTGTAGAATGTTTGATTGTTCTGGTTGGAGACTAAGTAACATTGTAACTGTTCCTAATCTCCCTTTGGGAGCCACTAAGTACTATATAGGTAGCTGTCTTAAGACTTACATTGCCATAGCCCTCCATCTCCTTCTTGTATGATTGTTTTATATATCTTGTTATCCACTTTTAAATTAGCGCACAATTACAAAGGTGATTTTTTAATGTTCATTAATAGCTGAGATGCATTGACATCCATTGACTTTCATGGGTAATATAGTAAAACTGAAAATATTCTTATTTTTAGGTATGATGGGATCACCATAGTGAGAAATGGAGGGACACATGGGAATGTTTCTGTACGCTGGATTATTAAACGTAACAGCATTGACACCTCACCTGTGTCCTCTGACATCTTGCCTGAATCTGGAACTCTCCAGTTTGCTCAGGGACAGATGCTGGCTACACTTCATCTGAGAATTCTAAGTGATGACACACCAGAAGAAGCAGAGGCGTATATGGTGCAGTTATTGGCAAACACTGTACAGGGGGGTGCTGAAGTGGGCTCACCTTCAGAGGTTAGTTTTATCGGTGAAGAACAAAACATTGCATATGTGGATTGAGATCTTTTGATTCACAAGAACATAAATTCTATGACTTTTCCCCTTACACCTACTGAAATGTATATGTGTAGCAGTTTCCTTTTTATATAGGATAATATATCATGAGCTGAACCACGTAATCAACTTTAATAATGTCTTTTCTTGAGACTCTTAAGATATTGATTAGACTTTTGCTTATAATATTTCTATTTTAAGCATGGTCATTCTGATAATCTAAAACATATTTCCAAAATGATTGTTGCCAAGGCCTTTTTTATTAGTAAATAGTGTTATTTTCCTATGTACGTTTTTCAAGGCCTGTGGACTAAAATATGTGTACTGTTTGTTTCTAAAATTATTTGCTTTAATGTTATGGTTGAATTTGCTTTGACTGAAATTCTGTAAGAAGACAAGTATGATTATTATGTCTCTACCATACAATTGAGGGGGTCTGTTGAAATGTACAATGTTTACCTTTTTAGTCCTAGTCAAGATAGCCTTATATATGCCTTCTTTTTGTTTACATTTACTCACCATACTTTACACTTGCACTTTAACACACATAGCCAACCAGCAATTCCTGTAAGTATGTAAAATATGTAGACATGGTAAAGAGGTTAACATGCTGTTCAACCAGACATTACAATTGGGAAGACATTTGAGTTAAGTGACTTTGTCCAGGGTCTGAGTGTTTGTGAAAGCACCTGACAGCTGACCTCCTGGGGTTTTCATTTTTCTGCATTCTCTATTAAAAATGGTGCTTTATACAAAATAAATCCAATTAGAGGTATTTCATTGGTCAAAAACACCTTGTTGATGATAGTGACCGCCAGTGTATCTAATGCTAATGTGTATCTAACATGCTATTTAATTGCATGTTTACTGAAAGGCATGTTCTTCATCCTCTTCCTTTGTTGTAGCTTGTGTTCTACATTCAGGACAGTGATGATGTGTATGGCTTGATACAATTTAATGGTGCAGAAGATCAGAAAATCGAAAGCAGTCTTGAAGGACGATCTTTGGCTTTAAGCTTCGTGAGGCAAAATGGAACCAGGGGAGATGTAAAACTGATTTATAGTGCTTTTTATATTCCTGCTGGACCGGTGGATCCATTGAGAGCAAAAGACGGTGTACTAAACATCTCCTCAAGGAATAGTGTGATTTTTGAGGAATCAAATTCCTTCATTAAAGTGAAACTACCAATACGAAATGATGCATTTCTACAAAATGGGGCCCATTTCCTTGTACAGGTACTGCCATATCAAAATTATAATCCACGTGAAAGGGATTCTGCCAGGAACAGTTTTAAAGTTTTGTTTTTGCATCAAAATCTGAAAAAAAAAACGTTTTGTGTATGTTTGTGTTTTCTATTTGCCAGCGCTGAAGTTGGCTGGCATCTCTGTTCTTCAAAAGCAAAACCTGCATCTAGATCTGAGTTTCATGGTTTTTCCAAAAAATATTTTGTACAGAGCTGTAAATGTTCAAATTATTTTTATACATCCTAGTATATATAAGAATTTATTGGTATAACTTCAGTTTATAGGGACTATACAGCTGTTATATGTTCGCGTATATGTGCCAGAGTGTGTGTTGCAAGGGGCAAAGAAGGCACAGACAAGCAGTTTGGGGGCAATCATGGCACAAACAAGCTGTTTGAGGACAAGTATGGCACAGACAAGATGTTTGAGCTGTTTGGGGGCAAACAATGGCACTCACACGGTTTTTGTGGGCTAAGATGGTATTGTAGGATGTGTTGCTTGATGAAGTTAGGGGGCCTTGGGGCAATTTTTGCACAAGGGCCCTGTGGTTTCTAGTAAACCATTACAAGGTTTGGACATTTACCATTACTAGGAATTCTATTTTAACTGCCATAGCCATAAACATAAGTATAACAGAACCCTTAAATAATTCTGCAAAACAGTAATAGACATGGTTATGTTAACAATATCAAGGGTAAATTGATCTTAGTTGTAAATAAAAGTTTCTGTTTTCAGCTGTAACAACAATTTGTTTTTGTGTTCCTATGCCAGATTATGAGTTATATGATAAATGACAGAAAACAAACAAGGAACAACACTGTCCACCATGTGTGTAAAATAATGATATTTCCCCCATACATTTAAGGAAGATGGCTATAGAATTCAACAGGCTATAGAATGCCTAGATTACCTGTGTACTATGTGTTTAGAATTATATTTCTCAGAGAGGCACCCAGAACCACAAAAAATACCGACTTCTGAACTTCCCATGCAGTTAACGCTTCCTTAAAGGTCCTTATCCCACAAAAGAGGATGCTTTGTTCTGTATACTTCTTCACCAAGTGAGCTGTAGAAATCAAATGATCATACATATCATACATCATATGCATTTACTTGAAACAAAGTTCCTTTGTAAATAAAATATTGAGTTTAAGAAAGAAAAAGCCCATTTGCGGAAATGAAGGTTTGATTTTTTTGAGTTGCACTGTTTGTGAAGTAGGTGGCTCATTGGCCATCTTCCCAGAAAGGCCTATTTTCACTTGTGAAAGGCTGTGAGTCCCCCAGCTTATA
The DNA here is from genome assembly GCA_009364415.1 of Spea multiplicata. Taxonomy (NCBI): domain Eukaryota; kingdom Metazoa; phylum Chordata; class Amphibia; order Anura; family Pelobatidae; genus Spea; species Spea multiplicata. The sequence continues at coordinate 27,454 of VKOC01016338.1, forward strand.
TTAAAACTGCGTTTTTCACAAATCCCTGTTACTTGGACAAATGAGCCAAAAGATCAGTGTACAGGAAAAATAAAACAGGGCCAAAGTGCTAACAAGCAAAACCCAGACTTTTGTTGTACTACAAGGATTACTACAAGAGCACTGGAAGAAAAACTCCCAGTATATTTGTACATTGGGCACAAAAGAGGACATAGTATGTTTGGAAGAGGCCTTAGATTCATTATTCATTCGGTAGACTTTTTATTTTAGTTCTCAAATACCCCATTGATAAAGGAAAGCTTTAAGAACTGGAATCAATGTAGAAGTCATATCTACTAAGCTGTGTTAAGATTTAGAAGTAGTTTGTGAAATAGCAGCAGCTAACAATTCATTCTTTTAGATTACAATGATTATAGTGCATGTAAATTTTGAGACTATATTTGTATCTAGTTAACAATGCCTTTCAAACACTCTTACCACACTAAGCAGCAGGGACCGAACCAGAAACCACAGGGCCCCGGTGCAAAAATTCCTCTGGGGATCCCCAACTTCACCAAGCAACATGCCCCACAGTGCCACCTTTGCCCACAAACAGCTTGTGAGTGCCACCTTTGGTCCATGCCTTGGCGGGTCAGGGCTGTTTTGACAGCAAAAAGAGGGACCTACACAATATTAGGCAGGTGGTCATAATGTTATGGCGTATCGGTGTATATCTATATATATTATCCCAGATACATTAACTGAAAGCAAAATGTATCACTGTTTTGTTTATCACATTGCTGTTTTCTGATTATTTTTAGCTGGAAAATTGTGACCTGCTGAGACCCACTCCTATTGTGTCACCAATCAGCCCAAGGATAGGTGTTCTCCGAAATATTTCGCTAAAGGTTACCCCAGATATTGCGAATGGAGAGATTGGTTTCACCAGCAATCAACCCATTGTTGTATCAGAGCCAGAAAATTCATCCTTTGAGGTGGTAAGAAGATTGGCAATGTTAATTCAAATACAAACGTATCAAAGCTCATTTTTAGTATTCCAGTAGTTAAATCAATATTACAGCCCAAGTAACATGCATGTCCCAGATGGTTAACTTATCAAATATTCCTGCTGTTACTATTGACCCAAAAGAAGGATAAACAGGTAATATGCTAGTGTTTGTAATAATTATCTGAAATATTATTGTATACCCTATAAAAAGAAGGGATACACATCATATCTGTACCTGATATACAGAACTTTTGAGGTCTTAAATTGAAAGTTATGTGTGTGATATTACTATCAATTTATAATGGGCAGAAAAGTTATTCCTCTTTATATTAAATATAGTTACATAGTAAATAAGGTTGAAAAAAGACCTAAGTCCATCAAGTTCAACCCTTCTACCTAACCTTCCTATTCTTGATCCAAATATAATACTTCTTTGATTCTCAATCTATGGTATGTGTGTACTTTGGGGTACTTATGATGGACTCATAGACATGTATGCCAGTGTTATTTCAGTACTGATAAAAACACACTAATGTACCTTTCCTATCCTGACCTTTTGCCCTGTCTTGTAATTTCACTCACAAAATGTATCCCTAAAATTGCATCTTGGAGGGCATTCTACAACCTAAAGCTCAGTATCTCTAAAACTGGCCTGTTGGTCTTCTCTATCCCCTGTGTCTTCTACCTCCAGTTACTTATATCTTCATTACATTTCACAGTTCTTCATTCTACCCAACAACCATGCTTTGGTGTTACTCTCTTCTGACACATCACAGAGTCACCAAATCCTGCCATCTGCGCCTGAGAAATCTCTTGAATCTAAACACAACTGAAATGCTAATATCTTTTTGGATTACTGCAACTCATTACTAACTAGCCCACCTCTCTCCAGCTTTTCAATAGTCCAGTCTATTCTTTATACCTCTCTAGTGTTATTATGCCATAGCTATTCAGCTGCTCCACACTGTGCCACGTTTACTACCTCTGAACTCCTGATCTTTACTTACAGGCCCCTTAACAAAATGGCACCCCTATATGTCTGCTTTTATATTTAAATACTCCCCTAATCTTATTGTATTCTTATGACTTCCTTTTTTCAGGTTTCTATTGCTCTACATCGAGATGGAACTGGAGGAGATGCCGTTGTTTTCTGGAGTCTGAAACCATTAGGCTTAAATGCAAATGCCATCACTCTGGGTGACTTAGGTCCTTTCAACGGATCTGTGATGTTTTTTTCTGGGCAAAGCAACACATCTATAAATATAACAATCAAAGCAGATGAAATTCCTGAGATTAACGAAACCGTTGTAATATCACTAGACAGGTAAACTAAAATGTGTATTAATTTATCTAGATATAGTAACATTTATAATTTTTTTCTTCTCTTGTTCCCACTGTATGACAGATGGTAGCCCACATTTGAAAACCACTAAGCTTAGTCTATTCATTAATTTCACATAGGTAATTTTTAGGATACCCTATTTCTATGGTTTAGAAACTGTTTCTCAAAATTAACAAATCAAGTCCAAAGCCATTAATGAATCCTAGTACATTTTCCTCTGTAATTAATATAAGTGCTAACTACAAAGATTGTAATTAGTCTGTAATTCTTGACCAGAACTGGTTTGCAGCAGGGTGACAACAATTAGGAACAATAGTGTTAGGGTTGTAGTTGACAAGCTTGAATGTATTTCCCTGAGTACTAAATAAGGTTTCATGCATGTTCAGAGCTTTTGGGATCTTCAGACATTGTTTATGGCATATCACTGACTAAGCAAGAACCCTAAATATATGGAACACTGACTGCAAATTGTCATGTCTTCGATAGTCGAGGGATAAGCCAAATGGCAAATGATTTAAGTAAACTGGAAAAATGGTCAGAGCTGTGTCATCTGGCATTTAATGTGGATAAATGCAAAGTAATGCATCTAGGGCCTAATGGTTCTTATCTGCCATCACTCTCTATGTTTCTATTAAAAACATTGTTAAAATTCATGCCTGTCATGACAATCTATGACTATTGCCAAATATGAAGGTCAAGGCTTCTCAAGACAGAAGTAATCAAGAGAGAATTTAGGGCCACTAAAGTGATAAGTGGTGCCACTAACAAAACATACCAGGAAAGACTTTATGTATATCAGCAAAATTCGGGGCGCATGTGTACATAGAAAAAAGAAATAATCTGATAGTGTGATATTGTCAAAAAACAATAAGAATAGGTAGAAGGTGTAAAATGCACTCACAAACAGTGCCAGCACAACAGGCTCGTCTGAGGTATGAAGACTGTTCTTTATTCTTTAAAATCTCTAAGAGCATAAAATAAAGAAAACAACCATATGGTGCAGTATCTTCCTTAATAGTATGTGCGCAAGTTAAAAAAGCACTTACAGGATGGTTGAATTCAAGTCGCTATTCAAAATAAATGTCCATTGAAGTGGATCAGGAACATGCAGATTCAAAAAACTTCTCAACGCGTTTCGCCGCTCACTGGGCTTCCTCAGGAGAAATAAATATCAATTGATGTCATCCGCTATGATAATCCGCAATCGTGGTGAGTAAAAATAGAATATTATATTATTCTATATCAGATTATTTCTTTTTTCTATGTACACATGCGCCCCGAATTTTGCTGATTACGTGTTTTGAACGCCGAGAGGAGCGTTTTGGTTGGGCTGCGGCAGTGATACATTAGAGAAGTATCTTTTGGTTCCTATTCTTTTACCATCACCTTACACGTGTTTTTTGGGTGTTTTTAGTTTTTCATGCCATTATAATGCTATCGGGGGGCGGTGGGGAAGAGGCTGGCACACGACTGAGCTATGTGACCGGCTAGCATTAAACGGTTATTACCACGATCCAAGGAAAGCCAGGGTTAAACGGAGAACAAGTGGAAATCCGCGTGCTCTTCAAATACTACAGAAAAATTCATGGCTTTGCAGTAAATGTATTACACTGATTTCTAATCAGATATCTGAACACGACAGGAGAGAGAAAACAAAAAGAAACACAATGGTATCTGAACAAGAGAATATTCTAGAAAGCGGCACTGCAAAAACACACATTTACTCGACCACTTAATACACGGGTCCGCTTATCTTCCACTTCACAAGCCCAACAGAGGATATTTCCAAGGCAGCATTCGACTTCTAATGAGGCCATTAACCAACACTGAATGTTTACTATTCATTAGGGGGGGACAGAGGCTACAATACCACAGCTTAAAACAGGTACATACACAACAAACAGGACACTGCTCACCGGCAGCGTCTATTATCAAACACACTTCTTTCTTTCATCTAGCTTGCAATTGATGCAGCGCTTAACATAATAGACGACAAGCCCAAAATAATAGAACAGAAGGCAAACAGGGACTTGTTGCCAAGCTTATGATAATTCTGCCACCTAATGTAGATTTCCCCATACATATTACCTATTATACTATTAAAAAAACTAATATACACAATTAGGGAAGCAACAGATCATCAAGTGATGGAGACTTTAGAGGCATATTATCCCTAGGCAACTTCCGCTGTAGCCGGAAGGAGGTGCGGTTAGCAGCAGGGGCTGTCTGCGTCCATCGCTCATACACCTGCCCCCTGTCAGAGAATTCCACGCACCGGTGCAGGTGATCTCTTCTCTAGAGCCAAATTCTAAGCAAATAAAGTCAAAACATAATTAAAATAAAACCAAACTCTGCCCTAGGCGGAAGAAACCAGGACTGGCTCAGGTGTCTCATTCAGACTTACCTTTTCACTACCGACGGCTTTAACAGATTTTTCACTATCTTTGTCTTTCTTCTTCTCCTCCTTCTTTTTCTCCTTTTCTTTCTAGAATAGAAGAAAAATACAAACCATAAATGCTTTCTTGTTCTACATATATACAATTCGATATGGTCCTTCAGTGTAACATATGGATCGAGGTAGGCATTGCAAACTATCAGTGTGAATGACATGAGTTACTATACAAACAGGATTGCCATTATAGTAACAAGACTGTTTAATGTATAGCGTTCTTTTTCTCCAAGTTAAACTGCCCAACATCACAACTATATCAAGCTATAGAGTTTTAATTAAAATGCTTTTGACATAAGCATTTCTTTTCATACTTCTTCGTTATATCTGTTTCAGATGAATCAAGTTAACATAAATACTTCCTTACACATTTGGAAGAGGCAAATCCAGTTTCTCCAGTAAGGGCTAAAAGCAGAGTTAATTATGAGATTGGAACTCCGGCAGTGCTTAGTCGCAGTTGATACCATCATAAAAAATAAAGGTAACGTTACATCAGCTCTCTACCTCAGAGGTCTCTTCAGGTGGAATCGGGAAGAGTCAATTCCAATGACTTCAATCAAAACAACACACCTATTTCTATGCTGGTCCAATAAAAGGTATCTACAGCTAATGGTATTTATTATAGGAGTAAAAACAGATCTGCAATAGCAACCGTGTATTAATCTAGTGGCAGATTACAAAATCATTGCTTCCTAAGGGATCTGCATGTAATGTAAAAGGTGCAGCTAGCAAATCAAACAAATTGTAGCTCATAGGATCTTAGAAGCATAGTGTGTTGTGGATAGCCAGTCTTATACTTGGCACTTGCGCGCAGATGAGGGGTATTGGCCCTCAAGTGCTTACGAGAGATGAGGAGATCTTTCTCCCTTCAGAGACGTTATAAGACAACATTTTGTGAACACCAATGATGGTATGAATTAAACTGTTTGTCATACTGGACTATAAAATTGCTTTTATATTAGACTAAAAGGCTAGTAAGATTAAGCACAGCGTGTTCCTCTCTTTGGTAAACACCAATGATGAGGAACAGGACGCCAACACTTTAAGAGCAGAGATTTTGCATTCTGCGGTGTAGCCAATTTGCAGATCATCTGTGCACCGTATTACCGCAACGCTGTCTGCTTGAAAATTTCACACGGGAAAATGAGATACCTCCAATTTGCTTTTCTCAGCAGCAGCTTGCAGAGAAGGAGAGGATGCCGAGGGCTGCCCAGCATCAGAGGTTGACGTCTGTACAAAGCAGATGAAAGGGATAAGAAGAGAAGCAAGGCAGATGATCAGAATTAGTAAAGGCAAGGCAGGCAGAGCAACATACGAATTCATTTACTTGCAGAGGTACAGGAGCAGCTGGCATTGAGTCGCGCAGGCAGGAACAAGCTCATGGTAACAGTCCCATCAGGACGTGCAACAGGAGCAGGCACTGCAGCACCTCTGCCTGTGTCATCAGGTTCCCACAATGCATTAAGGGTTAACAGCATGCTGTAAACATTAGCGTTTATGGCTTTTATATACTGGCAAAGCAATTATTAAATATGGTTGAGACAGAATATGTGCAAATCGCCCCATACAGACTTATTTTCGAGGAGCAAGGAATGAATAAATCTATATATATCAATATAAAGCAACACAAATTATTTTGTACAGCTTTGAGTAAACAAGCCTTAGTATACAAAACAATAAAAAAATAAAACTAAAGGATGGTACGGACCCATGTGTAATAAGAAAAGAAATCCCCATGTATCTTTCCCATATGTCTTTTGGATTCCACCATTTGTAAGTGGCCTACAAACAGTAAATTGTAGAATGCTTTTTTTTCTAGCCTTAGTCTAGACAAACATTTGGTCGTAAGACTGGACTTTTAAGTCATGTTTCCAAAAGAACTTGGGGAGAATATGAAGCAGCAGAATTTCATTCGTATTCTGAATATTTAGTTTTGGAATGTCAGTTACTGTGTCAGATTCGTGAAAATGTAAGTAATGACCCATTGTTTTATTGTCTTGATTTTAGTGCAAGTAATATTAAGGGGGGGGGATTTCCCCATGATGCACATATCGGCAAGCTATTATAGCAAAGAAATGCTTTACTATTAAAATGACTACACTGAAACTAAACTGAATTAAACATCGGACTCCCGCTTCTTGTTGGAGAAACAAGTAGTGATACAGCCCATGCAACCGTATATCACATCAGGGTAGTGGAATGAAAAACTAATTCGGTGACTTCATGCTTCAAAGGGAATAAATGAAAAATGTACTTTCCCATGTTCATTTTAGTATAGTTAATTGGATGAACACTCAACAGTCAAAATCACAGTCAATACTAAGGTCTTCTGTTTTTAAAAGTCTTCTGATCTCAAGTATAGGTATTTGGCGTAATGGAATACCAACCGCATGTAGGCTAGGGCCAGAAGCACAAAATAATGGACGAAGAAGAACGTGGCTATAAGTTATGTATGTTTCTCGGTGAACTCAAGAAGATAACAGGCACTACCTGGTCAACAAATTGACTGAACTACTAGGACCCTGAAACACCTATTCTCGGGAATTAGTTGATCAAAGGAATCAACACAGGGACTACGTGACAAGTTCCTCCATGAGCAAAGTAAGATTCCACTGCAACATCCACCGAGGAATCATATGGAACAACGGGATATTTCAATGAAACCTTTTAGCTATTCCTTTGATGGTGGTAGAAGAGATCAGAGTTGGAAAATAGAATATGGAAAAAATATGGAAAAACATAAAAAGGATGAATACACACATGACTATATAATAATAAATGGAATACCATCACAAGTGACGGATGGTAGCGCAAGCTTCTACTTAGATGCCACTGGAATAGTTTTTATTAGGTGGTAACTGCCATACCTTTAAGATCATCCTGATAGAACTTCAAATGTTAAAATGTGGTTGACGGCAACCACACACACAGCATGCAGCCACCCATACACATACAGTTACCAAGTTGGATCAAACAGGTGAACAATGAGATAAAGAAGGATCAATTGAAGTCTAGTGAGATAAGTGATCTATAGCCAAATCTGTCATCGCCCAATGCTGTTTAATTTAAATGGCATCGCTAGGCTAAACCTGAAGCATACAGAACGTAACAAAACAAGGTTGAGATAATTGCTCTATGGGCATCACATGAATTAATAACAGACGATAAACACCAGCTAATGGGCTATATTCAATGATGGAGGATAAAAGTATTGTAAGCATCTGAACAGCAATCCTTCTGTACATTGTAATGGAAAAAATGAGAAAGTATGTAATAGTTAAGATTCATTAACAGAGATAAAATGCGCCTCTGTTTATCTCATATTACTCCGCCGTAATCTACGAGGGGATTGCTATCTAATTACTTGTAAGACATTCATTTCCTGCATTAAAACAAGCCAATGTGTGTGTTATTTCTTGTTCTTATATTGGTGGGACTGAAGGAATGAATCCTATTCCTGGGGGAGGGGGGGGATACAGAGGATATTTAAACATACACTCATTTTACCATATACTCAGACACAAAATCGTTTATCAAAAGGAGCAGCTAACCGTTTCTTGATACTGTGCTATTAATGCTCATTTCTTGGTGTTGATGGGTTTATGATTATTATTTAAAAGCGTGTGGAGTGCACTGCCAGAACAGCCAGCTGGGAAAGAGAAATGGTAAATGGAGACAAAGCTAAATAGGTTTTCCAGTTAGCCGAACAGACACTGAGCAGCCCTGTGCTCACGTACACATGAGCTTAACATGAACAGTTGCTATAATGATAAATCAATGTAGAAGTCTTCCCCCCTGCAGTATCAAAGAGCATAACCTCATTTCAAATGTTGTTCTTTCAGAATTACCCAAAGGTATTAGGTGGAATAGTTATGCTGAAAGCAGATGCCATTTACACACGAAAATAGGTTTCATCTAAAAGCATTCTTTCTCCCCGATTTCTGCATGTGCAGTTGATCACTTTAATGGAACCATTATCCCTCCCGCTCCCTTCACTGCTAAAAATGCAACCTAGAAGTGTTGACATACCAAGCACTAAATCTCCACAGCTGTAAACCTGACATTACTCCACGATGCCCTCCAAAATAACAGAAAACAAAAGAAAAAACGAAAACCACAAATCAAAAAATCTTGTAATCAGAGCTCTGTACACAAACATATATGCATACACACACACACATATATATATACACATGCACAAATGTATATATATATATTATACACACTAACCAAAAGTATGTGGGCACCCCTCCTTAATATTGAGTTTAGGTGCTTCACATAGGCAGCCATCTCCATAGACAAACATTGGCAGTAGAATGTGTCGTAATGAAGAGCTCAGTGACTTTAAAGATGGAACCGTCATCGGATGTCACCTTTGCCACAAGTCAGTAACAGGTCAGCCGTGAAGCAGCAGACCACGCACACTCACAGAGCGGGGCCTCTGCAGGCTGTACTGCATAGCCCATAAAAATTGCCTGTCCATAGGATCACTCACTACAGAGTTCCAAAGTGCTTCTGGAAGCAACATCAACACAAGCTCTATGCTTCACAAAATGGGTTTTATGACACAGTGTCACTGGATTTGGGGAGCAGTGGAGACATGTTCTCTAATGGGACAGATTACACTTGACTTGAAGTGTGATGGGTGAATGAGTTTGGTGGATGTCAGGCAAATGCTACCTACCACAATGCATAATTTGGTGGAGGAGGGATAATGGTCTGGGGCTATTTTTCAGTGTTTTAGGCTAGTCTCCTTAATTCCAGTGAAGGGAATTAATGTTAATGCTACAGCATACGATATAGTTTTAAACAAATGTATGCGTTCAGCTTTCTGCGACTTGAGGCGCACACACACACACACACCAATGACCCACTTCCAGTACTTACTCCAGAGCCTATACTAGGCTGGTATACAGAGGTCCATGCCTTAAGTGAACACATCTCTACCCCAACCGCTTTCCCTGTGATTACATGACAAACTTAAGACAATAGGTTGCCCATACAGACGTTTGTCTGCCAATAGCCAGCGGTCTACTCAACACTCTCTTCCTTGATGTGTTTGCATCGTACACATAGATTTAACCATCCACCACTCTTGCTTCTCCTGTGAGTGTTGTCACCCCTGACCACCTACTTTCTACCACAATCCTAGTACCTTCTAAGCTTTCTCTAATCACCTTTTACTTGTAGGCTGTAATAATGCGCTATTTCTTTTTATCATATGAAATAAAATTCATAAATACATGTAATTAACAGATATTAGTTTCTCAGCATTGGAAACATTCCTCAGCATCAGTGGCATGATTTCTAGAACTACTGAATACTCAAGTCCTTCCCAAAAAGAATTTGATCATGTCAAATGCTGCATGATTGATATTCTTTCAGGGAATGTTTGTTATGTGATAAAATAGCATTGGCTATTTTTTTTAAACTACAAAAAGCTTCTTAAAGTGTTTTGTGGTTTTTAAATCCGAGTAAAAAAAATCTAATGAAATGTTGGGCTGTCTGCTGATTCTCACCAATGATTTACCCAACCAGACTATTATTTTACCTGAAATTACCGGTATGTTTCTTCTGGCAACTGTGAAATACGTTTCGCATTTAGCAGCAGGTTTATGAAATTATACAGGAGTTCTACGAGATAGTCTCATTAAAAATCACTACATAATTGTATGCTCACCGTTTTAACGGCGGGGTTTATGGTACTGCCAAACATAGCCCATCCAACACAACATCCTTAAATGTACGCAAGCAGATTTTCCTTGTTCTATGTAATTGCAGCATTAGGTGCCTTTTCAGGAGCATGGCTAACAGCAACGTAATCAGAAAGTTTTTTTAATTGGAGAAACAAACACCAAGTCAAAGTTATGGAATACGCATTAATGTTTAGTATCGTATACAGAGTAGATGATGTTGCAGCAAAAAAGGCAGAGACTGATCCAGAACATGGCTTTGGGAGGGGTCCTCACCCCCCCAGACACACACAAGTCTTGATACTAACACACCCAGACACAAACATTTATACATTTAACCCTAACACACACAATCGCATACCCAGACACAAGAACACCAACACTTATATACACACACACACACACTAACATGCCCACTCTCACTAACAACTCAGGCTAAAACATTCAGAAACAAAAAGATACTGCCAGACACCCCACACACGCACAAACAAACGCACACACGCACATCCGCGGCACTGCTTTCTTTTTGAAGCTAGGGGCTTAAATTGGTAAGTCCAGAACTCACTTTCCTCTTTCTCTGTACCTGTGAAGTATGCTGGAATCCTGGAATCCACCCATGCCGTAGGTGCATTTAAAAACAGAAATTCAAAGATCTAAGAAGTATGTTTTCGTACTCCAGTCAGGTGCACTCTGGTTTTGAGTTTTTTTTTTCTTTATAAAGCAGTTTTGTCTTTTTAAATTGTGTTGGTCCCCAATGTTTTCTCTGCACTTACCAAGAGAATCCACCTGCAACCCCCCCACCCCCCCTTAGTTCAGCAGCCCCGAGAAGCCGTCAATGCAAGCCACATTTAACTTGTGCTTCAATACGCTTCAATACAGACACCCTGTGCAAGGCAGAATTTGCCTGGATTATCTTTTGTACAATCCTTGATAATTCTGGAGAGAAAAAAAAAACAAAAAAACCCCAAAACCTCACCTTGACAATGTGACATAAATAATAAATAGATAAGCTTTTGCACGAACCCTCAGGGGGCAACGCTGATGCCCTGAAAAACCTCAGCAGAGGATAAAAAAAAGGCATTTAAACACAAACATCTGTTATGATTGCTTCTTCAAAAATGGATTATGGATTTAAATATTGATGAGGTGATTGATTCTAGCTAATGGTGTAGGGCTAAATGTACTGGGAGAGAGCCCCTTCTGAGCAGGGAACCTGGATACTCCATAGAATAGGCCTTCGACCTTCTACACGGTGTGCACACGCTGCTTTGCTTTATATACCCCTAATAGGTCCCGCCCACTTCCTATTCTGTGCGTAAACTACTCATATAGCCATACCCCTGATCGTGCTAGCCCCACCCCAAAGCAGCAAACCCAGTAACTCTTAGCTGTGGGGCTGCCACATAGCTCATATTTTTGTGACTGATTAGCACACATTTACTTTTATTTCATTTTTAACCCTATGCAAAAATTACACAGCCTTTTTTGTTTTTGTGGAGGAAAACCAACATCTTATGACAGGCAGTATATATAAAAAAATAATAAAAAAAAACAAAAAAAAAAACACTTTGGACTTTGCGCCTTTAAATACGATATCACAGGGGCAGATGTTATAATAAATTTAAGCAGGTCTTTCCTATATAGCTGACGTTTATTGCTTTATAGATTCCATGTGTGCCGCTTGGCGACACCAGTAGCCCAGTTAAATCAATAAGTCACTACGACACCTGGAAATCGTGGGAATACATTTTTCCAACACTGTCAGGACAATTAGCCACAAGAAAGCCAGCTACTGCCGGGTAAGAAAGTACACAGCAGATCTATTTGGCAGATTTCAAAATAATCTGACTGTACTGAAGGTTGATATTTAGTGCCCCGTACCATTTAATATTATTGACCTCATTTCCTTTTGTCCTTACTCACCACAGTCTTTCAGATCCTTTAGTCGAAGCGCTCTACTCCCCAGCTGTACACGATTGGGTGGAATCACAAAAGCAACACAAAATAAGCCCCCAAAAAGCTTTGATTTTTAGTGTGTAGTTTTACAATGAAATAGTATGCGACGCATGACAAAATGATATACAAAAGCTAACAGAATGCAGACTGACAGGGTATGAATGAACAGAGCGTAAGTAGGCTTTATGTGCATGTCAAGTTCCCATGCAAAAATCTTAACATCCCAAAGGAGAAACTGCCTCATCCAATCGGAAATTCTTTGCAACTTCAAAGAAGGTCAGGTTTATACATATTAATCACTACGAATCATGTACACATTCTAACCTGAAGCACCAACGAAAAAAAAAGGTATAAAATAATTTATGAAAACCGCACAAAAAAAGGGGAGTACATGGAGGCAAAACGGATCACTGTCAAAAATATGCCAATAAGGCATGCAAAAAAATAAATAAAAAATGTAAGAAAGACTTTGCCGAAGGAGCTAGTAAAAAAGGCAGATGCAATGAAAGGTCACAAGCTTTATACTCGTCTAGCTCTGATCGGATATATGTTATGTTTAAGTAACTGCGACATCCATTCTAGAAAGAAAGTCTAGAAAGACTAGGCCTGTTGACAGGCAATAGCCAAGCAGACCCATTTTGCCTTTTAGGCTATTAAAAAAATAAGTCGTACAAATTACATTTCTATCCACTGAAGAAAAAAACAAACCAGAGGCATTGTTGAAACAACCACACGTTAAATATACACCATTGTCCCACCCTATTTCTGTCCCTCATATAACCCATAGACTTTGAAAATTCCATCCATCTATCCAATCACATAATTAGAATCTTTAGGACATTATCAGTAGCCTAATACAGTAAAATTTGTATTTCAGAAACATGCATGTACACATTTCACTACTACTCACATGTGCAAAACTGATATCAAGGAGGTCTGGACACCATATTTGGTATCAAGGAGATCTGGACACAACTTTACAGGTAGTTAACTCAATTGTTCAGTTACTGGGTCAGATGTCTAGAAAACTGCTTTCATATATTTATGTGGGCTGTTTTTTGTTTTTTTAAAATTGAAAATAGCAGTCACTATGAGAAACAAGTTCTGTTTGCTAAACCAGTACTTGTGTTTGATCTGTTAGTGTCAGTTACATGACATGCCCTAGGTGGTCATTATTACTAAGTAGGTCATTGAATTTGGCTTTTTATTTCTCAGTCTTTAAAAGCCATATTTAATATCTAGGTCTGGCATATGTCGGCATATCTACCTCTATAACACTGTTCATCTATTACGATTCCAATCTCTGCTAGGATTTGCTTTACTGTTGATTCCAATTGGGCCAAAGAACTTCCAAGGAAAGGAGCTGTGAATAGCTACAGGAACGAGTTAAATATATTTTAGCATTATATTGTTATTGCCATGCACGCATTGACTCGATAACATCCCAGCTTATGGTTTACATTAAAGGTTTTCTATGAAATAGCAGATATTTATAGGGCAAGAGAAAATGCAAGTTTGACTTGCTTTTTAATTAACTAAAGATTAAACGAGCTGGGATTTCTACCTGTATTATGAATTCTGCCTTAAGCCTGCATTGTTCACAGCAATACTAAGAATAAGGATTAAAGCAGAAGTGTGAACACAATAAGACTATTTGTGACAGATCACATTGAAAATGTTTGTATACGTACATAAATGTAATTAAAAAATGGAATTAAAATAAATTGAAACTTGAACTGCCTAATCATTACAGAATTGCAATCAAGAAGGGAGAAAAAAAAAGTGTTTGCCTCCGGATAAAATAGAAAATTTGTGCTCTCATCAAAAGATTTTTGTTTTTGGAAGTCCGTGCTGATGATGCTTCTGAATAATAAAAAAGTAGGGGGTGATCCAAAAAGTCATCAAAAGGAGACACACTGGAAACGGGACCTGAAGTCATCTGTGGGCCACCCCATCCTTTACTCGGCCAAAGCTTGATGGGGCTGAATCATCTTGGCACCCACAAGAGCTATGAAGAACCCGGCAGTCTTTAAAGAGACAAGGACCAGTCTACCATAAAAATCCATTTCATCCTGACATTGTAATGCTTCATAAAAATAAAGCCAAACAAAAACCCAAGGTATATACAAAATCAATCGTCACACATACACAAAAAGAAAAAGTGCATTTTGTGGAGAGATGGAACAATTAGATTAGGTTACAAAATAGGATTATGTGGGAAAAAAGTTGCTGCTATTGCTTTCCTGGATAGGCCTCAAACTCGCAGGGGGATCACGCAGCACACAGCACCAATCTCTACACAAGCCCTTTCTTTATTCAATCAAAATATCTTTTATTTAACAGCAACTTGCCAAATACAAATTGTTTGGATTAAAAAAAACATTTTAATACTGCTACAAATTTGAATTTATACATATGGAATAAATACACATGAATACCTTTTGCGTACGTATACAATGCACAGCCTACAACCCTTGGCCCCGAGAGATCAGCAACCATCTGACAAAGATCTCTCATCATTTGATCCGTGTGGGCTTTGAGGAAGACTGAATTTTGGATTTTGCTGTCCAAACATGGCTTCTCACTCTCTTCTCTGCGATCCCCCTGCACCGATCACACTTTGATCTCTATGAAATCCCCATAGACTTGCATAGAGATTACAGTGTCTGATCTGTGCCTCATCTGAGCGATCGGACATCCCAGCAGGGTCTGGACAGACGTCAGCACTGACGCGGCCCGGAAGGGAAGGCCCCATCGCGGATAGGGCATTTAAAAATGTAACAGTTTAACAGTGTTCGCGCCGGCAGCTGTTACAAAAGATCGGGCAGCAGCAGCCTGATCTCCCGTGTATTGGCAGGGACGTGTCTCCGCCGCTGTAAGGAGGTCAGGACGTACCGGTATGTCTATAGAGGTTTCTTTAAATAAGTTTTTTTGGACGTACCGGTACATCCATAGGGGACTGAAAGAGTTAAAAATCACTTTAATGTAATCTTTTCAGCAAATCTAATGCGTGTGCACATTTAAGTGTGCGTATGTATGTGTAATATATACATATTTATAATACACTTAAGATATATATCTAACTGTTTATTCTAATTTAATGTGTTCAGCTTATATGCGAGTCGAGAGAAAAGCCTACAATTAAACCGTTTAAGTTTACACTCTTAACACTGTTACTGGAAAGAAAATGTCACATGACTGTAAAGTCAGCTGAATCCACAGTAGTAATTTTCTACTATTACGTGCAACCAAAGAATGGTTCATTGAGAGCAATGTACTTTTGTAAACTACTGACACACCAGACCAGAGTCTCCGTTCCAATACTGATTTTTATACGACACTGTGACCAATTTATTCTCATTGAACGGATTTTATTTATATGCGATACAAATAACGACCCCCCCCCCCCCCCCAAAAAAAAGAGGTAGGTTCAGGCTTCTAACAATCAGTGAAGATATATTAATAAATTAATTCACATTTTTCATATGGACTGATGAGTATGAAACCTATGACCTTATCTTCGCAGTCTTTAACAATATATGTGTTAGCACCTAGCAGTACCATGTATATCTAGAGCCGTTCATTTCAATCCAAGAAAACTGTACTTACATTGATAGCTGTGGATGCATTCTTGTCATAATATTTCTTCCTTTCATATTTATCTCGGATGAAGAACTCCACAGATCTAGTGTATAAGTTAAGGATCAAACCCGTAACATGTTCAATTAACCCTGGGACATTTAGAACACAGCATGAGAAGGTGAGAAGGGTGCAGGAACAAATATTTTAAAAATACAATATTCACTATGTACTTGTACTTAAATGTGCAACATACATGCATATATGTTTAAAATAAACCCATGTACTCGCCCACACAATATTCACCGTCATGTAAAAAAGATTTTCTGCGTAGGTCCCATGAGTCCTCTTTTGTGCCCCATGCATCAGGTTACCTGTTCCAAATGGCAATCTGACTGCAGCAAGCAACATGAACCCCTCCTCCACAGTGTTAAAGCTGAAGCCCTAACAAACACAGTATAATATGCACCAGTCTATAATACACAAGATATTTGCTCAGAGTAGTTGCTGTGGTTTCCTTTACTACATGTGCAGTTTACAATCTGTCCACGAGTCATGATATCATACTCTATTTCCTAGCCTTAGTTTAAAGAGCTTGTGACCATTACATATGGATAATAAACCACACTATATTTAGCTGGGCGTGATAACTATTTACTCAATGCTGGATTCAAAGGCCAGAGTGTTAAAAACTTACTGACAATGCTGTTCCAAGTGGCGCCTTATCGGTCGGTAGGATATGGCTCATAGGCCTGTGCCTACATCAGCCAGCTGGGGAGACTGGAAGCCTGATTATAAGATCAAGGACTGGTTAAGGTTTGAATCTTTATAGCAGATATTATGGACAAACTACATGGAACCAGTGGTTCTTATCTGCTGTCAAATCATATTTTGCAATGTTAACTCCTAAAGATCCCCCCCCAAAAAAAAAAAAAAAAAAAAAAAAAAAAAAAAAAAAAAAAAAGATTCCCCTCACTGGCAGTCCCATTCACTGGAGGGGGGGCGCATCCAGTTAAGTGGACTGCCAAGTTTTTTTTTTCTCTATATGGCAGTTTTTGTGAATAAGGTACCTAATTAGGCTTTGGTTACTTGAGCGTTGGTCACTAAAAGGTGTAACTACTAGCCTAAGCTGAAGTCAGAGCAGGCATGCATGAAGCCAGGGTATTTTCCTATGTTTGCAACAATATGTGGCTTATGTAAGTTTGCTTGACATTACAGGATTACACACTGTCACATGTGATGCAATAGGAGCGGTCTTCTGATCTTCGAGAGGCTTTGAAAACAAGAGGTGGCTTCACAAATAAAAGGGTAGGTGAAACAAAAATAAATGAAGTTTCTGTTTATGAGATTTTGTGACACAGGATATAAAGGATTTAAGGCAACGCAGGGAGTTCCCTTTAAAAGTGTTTGCACTAAACTCATACGGTACGTAACATTTCAATTGATGTATTATTCCAGTTATATATTCAACATACATTCACAAAATGATTTCGCATCATTTTCTCTTTTCATAGACTACGCCACTGTAGACCTGAACTGAATTATTTTGGGACCGACAACCGATTGTGGAAGTCACAGAATTTGGCATTATCTGATTTGTGTTTTGCATTTAGGTTTGATCACTAAAATAATAATAAAAAAGTTTGTCTTATGAAACATTCATGATTTAGGGTGAAATAAATCCATACATCAACTGCCGGAATATTAAACAGGACCAAATATCCCCAAGCTAGTAAACAAATTTCAAACACTGCTTTGAAAGAAAAATGGGTAACTGGTCACTTGGAACAAAACACAGCAAGAATAGTAGACTGCTAGAACTGCAAGGAGATAATACAGAACATCAACTAAACACACAGTGCAAAAGAAAGACCATGATATGCAATTACCATATTTGCTTGATTACAAGACTAGTTTTTTTATTATAAAAAAAAAATAAATAATAAAAAAAAAAAGCGACCTTGTCTTATTAAACGGAGGTCATATTTTATTCAGACCTCAGATCATCTGTTATAGCACTTCCATAGCCTCCTATAGCCTCCCCGGACACATATGAAGACTTGCCAGACTCTGAAATGCAAGCCAATATGCGGACACACATAGGCACGGGTCAAACACTCTCACTAAGGAACTATATTCACGAAGCGTATGCTACATAATGCAGCATGGAATCCCAGCTGCCTTAAGTATCATGGAACATGTTGTTCCTAAAACATGCTACTTATCTCCGAGCCAGTGACTGATGAGTGAGTATGCAAGATTTTTACACATTTACACATGAAACATAGATTTAAATTACCTTCCCACATTCGTACCTCCGGTGCTACCCCAACACTACTAAACAAAAAATGTTAGCATGAGTGAGGGTCAGATACACGCTAGCTTTTTTTGAACAACTATTCGGTGGGAAAAGCAAGTTTTCTGGCTTGTCTGGTGGATGTAGAGTGTTTAATAATGCCTGCTAATACCCAATTCTTAGTGGAGGGGATTTCCATCACCCCCTCCCCACCATACCCAACTCTGTATGAACCCAATCCTTAAAGCTAGTATATTATATACATACACACACTAATATATATCTGGAACTCATGTAAAGCGTATAGCATAAGGTTGTCCAATCTGTGCCTTTGAGTATGTATAGCAGATCTAACGCATGTGAGTGACGTGGCTCGAAAACCTTTGTTCACAAAATCAAAACAAATGACTTCCTTTCTGTTTAAGTAGAAACAAGTGCCCTGAGTGCAGATCTCGCCCGCAAACTACCAGTTTATAGACTACTAAGCCATCTGAGAGTTTAACATCTGAGATTTTCCCTGCAAGAAATGATCAAGAGGTTGTCCCTCCACATCGTTAAGGTGGTGAGAAAGACTACTTTAACAATTGCAGAGGTCTGTCAATGGGTTTGGGAATTAGTTTAGTAAATTACAGAGCACCCATATAAACTCCTCAAAGTATGTATATGGTGGCTTGAAATAGAAAGAAGATGCTTTGAAGGAGACAGAAGATGCATTAATCTCCTGCCCTCACCTGTTCTCGAATTGTGAAAGACGATTATAGAGTTACGCAGGATTTGGGTATAGATGTCACATTAAATACAGGCCATTTGCACTAGAACAAAAGAAGCTGACAAGACTAGCGTGTTATTACATTTCAAATCCATTTTCATTCTTCTTTACATTACATAAGGGGTTACATTGTTAGAAATGGCAACCATAGTGGCAGCTTCATGTGAATAGGGGCAGATTGTGTGAACTCTAGGTGGCAGGGGAGCCGTGTCTGACAAGGAAAGACATTTCAAAAAAAAACTGATATCCATTAGTATTAGAATGCGTTCTTGGCATTGTCGGCTTAAAGGGACAGTTTAGTCTCTAGTACAGACAAGCCAGTGAAGTACCGAAAAACATGGGGTCTAATAAGTAGGTGCGTCTTATACAGTTGTTATAGAGTGCAGTTCCTACTTCCCAGCCCCTCCCTGCAGTCATACTGACGATTGGCCCCGCCCCAAAATTACGGTGCGTCTTATACACGGAGAAATACGGTATCAATACGGTTACAATATTTTAGTGTGCACTCTTCAACCTGTAAGACAAAATTTAAGTACTTGCCTTAAATGAACCCCTCTTGTTTCGGCAACTCTCATGGCGGCTAGGAGCCAGTGTCCCCCATCTAAATGAATGCTTCCTGTGCAGGCAGAGACAGTATACCGCATGCCTCAACAATTCCTTCAGGTACAGGAGCACTTTTTCCAGAATTTTACTCATCTACAAAAGCTAATGAAAAGGCAGCTAAATAGATATCTAATATTTATCCTGGGTTTAGAATACCCAACGTTTTTAGGTGTATTATTTAAAGTACAAGCAGCATATTTAAAAAAAATCTGGTCATTTTGGGACATATTTGGAACAGATCTGTTTAGTTTACCTCAATAAAACCATATAAATGTTTAAAAACTAGACAACCCAGGGTATCTCAAATACTGGTATTTTAACTCTTTCCATGCTCACATTTCACCACCAGCCTTTGTCAAAGTTAGCAGTAGTGTGTTTTTTTTTTTTTTTTAATACACATTTAGGTGTTTTAGGTATGAATTTACAACTCCTGATATATGTCACTGCTAAACACCATCCCAATATGTATTCAGTAACATCTCCTGAGTACAGTAATAGCACCCATGCATAGGTTTGTCTGGTTGTTTGTGGACTAAAAAGGGACACATTTGGGAGGTGTGCATTGCTCAATGTTGATTTTTGACATTTGGTCATCCTGTGCCTCTCCACTGGGTTAGATCAGGCATATAGCCTTTTAATATGGTGAATAGGATTGTTCAATCTGGTGAATATGATCACACAATACTTTCACCCAAACATCTACATATTCAGAAGCACTATATTAACCCCTTAAGGACAATGGGTGATTCCTAAACCCATTGAAATCAATGCATTTTGAGCCCGTACATGTACGGGCTTTGTCATTAAGGGGTTAAACGAACCTTTTCATTAGAAAGCTATACAGCAGTAGATACCGGTAAAATGTATGTGTCACAATCAACGCAGGTAACACCGTCAAAGGTAGAAAATGGAAAATACGCTACAAACATGACCTAAAAATGACCTTATGTAGATCAATCTGCATTTAAATACTGCAAACATATAATGAGGTCTGGAAATGGTGATTTGATATTGACTTGACCTATTGGTATTGGAAGTTAAGGAAAAGCTTTAGTTTGTCTTCTTCCCTTTCATCTAGGATTCATAAAAAGCCTGAGAGTTTATTCAGCTGGCCTATGGACAGCCCACAGCCAACAGCCCTCCATACGTTGGCTGCATCAGACCCGAGGCTATGTTTTTCACCCTGACCCGTCATTTCTGAATATAATTTGCAGGATGTCTTTTAGACGTCTCCTGGCAGGTGGCCGATTCAAGCAAAATGCCATCTTTGGAAAATTGTATTTTAAGAATGTTGGGATAACAAAAAGGATGTCTATATACACACGAAGATGAACTGAACATGATCATTCAGTAAAACTGCAAGATAAGCACTATTTCAACTAAGTAAATGTGAGAAAACAAAGCTAAAAAGGAAAAGCTTTGCTGACAATTGAACGGTGACAGGAAACGCAAACATGTGAACTGTTGCTAGCGCCTTAACACTGATGCTTTCAGATATTTGAAGGCCGAGAGTCTTTTAGGGTGAGAAGCGTTTAGAACAGCAAAGTGTCACCTCTTACATCAAGAAACATAGGTTTCCATGTCAACTGTATTAACAGCTCCGGATTGGGACATCACCAGTTTACCTAGAGAAAATACACCAACACCAGCAAGATAAACAAGCACAGATGCACTATAAAGAGAAGGGAAAGAAAATGGTAGCCAGAACAAGCAGATGCTATTCTGATTCTGCTACCATTACTCACAGAACATACAATGTGTGATTGTGGGTCATTTAGGTTATCACGGTTAGACAAATACTGATCTTTTAGAACAGAAGCATTACAAAGCATTACACTGGTATTATATCAGGGAGCATTCGAATGAACTGACCAAGAAACACTTATTTTCTTAAGGCATGTTATGAAAGATAAGGCCATTTACATTCAAAGGCACCATTAAAAAAGGCACCAACTGGCAATGTAAAAAAAACAAAAAAAACCCCAAATGAGTTGGCTGAACACTGTATGGGATGAGAATCTGCCCATTCTTAAAAGCCCAAAGGACGAGTCAAACGTTGAACTCACAAGATATGGACAGAGCCACAGCCACAAGTGTTAACATATAATCCAATAAATATCCCATAAATCCCAATGACCAACAATATTTTTCAACACTAATCTACACTGAAGCTATAGTAATTTAGTAAAACATCTATGGGTAATTAATGCCACATTATTATTCCTACTATAAATCGTAAAGAGATTCCATAGTGCGCCTACAAGAAGGACTAATACAAAACTGACAATATACAAAATCAACCACCAATAGAAGTATAGATGGAGAAGGGGGGCCTGTTTTTATTATGTCTAACACATTAACCAAATCTTTTATATGCTGTGCGGCCTCTATAATCAAGGAGTCCCCCATGCAGAGGTGACCGCCAAAGTGAGGAGGAATCCACATTAGTAGCAACCCCCCCAAAACTCTATCGCCCCCTCCAAAAAAAAAAAGTAAACCCCGTTAATTTTCTCTCTGTAACAATGAGAAGAGCACAAGGCCCAGTGGTACAGCCAGGTGGCTGTTGATAACTATACACAAGCCCCTTCACATTTGCATGTGAGCTGGAGCTCTTATTAAACATGCAGTTTGTCTTTCAGTGAACATCACTGCTTTGCAGACAATTAAATTACCATTTAGTCCCTCAGTAAAGTAAATCATATTGAAGTAAATCTTACGTTTGCAGGCGCATCCCATTGACAACAGAATAACATTGAAAAGATCAAACAACCTCAAAGGAGTAGAGCTGCTGATTAGGTCTGCTGCACAAAAGATCTCAGGAAACTAAAGTAATTAAAATTTTCAGATAAGACCTGAAATCCTAATAATGAAAAGCTTAATATAAAACTATCATTTGTCATTTAACGGTATGCGCAGACTATAATTAACGGCATCCCACAAGAGAAATTACGCTCTTCCAACTTAACATACCAAATTGCTTTCACTTCTTACACTGCTGGGACTATAAAACAGTGAGAGGGGCAAATAACTACCAGGATTCGAGAATATGCCCGCTGACAAAAGACATCTGGATAAGGGGTGCATGGGGACTGGAAATACATTGGTCAACTGTTGTTCAAGTTCAACAGGCAAGACAATTAGGTGAATAGGCAGTAATTGTGTTACCCTGGATAATCAATCACACTCCTAACAGAAAATACAAGCAAGGCTAACAGGGGATTGCAGAATGAAAGGTCACACACTGAAGAGGTTATCAACTCATTCGGGCCTCAGAAGCACGGCAGCTAATGTACTAATCAAAAAGGTCCTGACCGATAATTGTCTGAACATAATCATACCGTAAAAAAGACATATTAGGAATCTCTTTTTCGTTAAATGAATGTGTTTCTTTTACTCAATCGAGTCTCAAAAGCCGGAGGGGGGGGGGAGACACGTAAAAAAGAAAAACTGGTGAAAGCATTGGAAATACAGTATTTAAATACATTCACAGCCAAGATCCTTGAAGTGAGCAAAGGAGGGGTTTAACGTATAGCATCAATCTGGGGTATAAGTCATAAACGCAGTGCAATTCCCATGAATGAATAGGCTATACCACACAAGGGCAATTTGCCCAGAACTGCCCTTTTCTTTATAAACATGCCTGTACATCTCAATACTTGCTTGTTTCATTAGATCCGCGGGGAAAAGTGTAATGAAGAACAGTTATTACAATAATTTGTCAATAGTAATCCCCTACAGATAATGTTCCAATTTGGTGGCCTCATGACAGAAAGAACTGTTAGAAACTTGCTCTAACTATGGAATCCCTTATCCAACCCTATTCCAACATCAATCAATGGCGTTACATGTATTCACTATGGAAACATGGCCCCTGATTGGCTGCTTAAAGCATTTCAATAGGAGCGAGTACCATGCATTTTGAGATTCAAACACGCAAGCCCCATGGAACTATCCTAGAGCCAGCGCTGGAGACAAACACCCCTACAAATCAACTAGCCGGGGGCTTGAAAGGAGGTATTAGCATACAGTGGCATCCTGCGGAATCCCGCATTCATTTTCAAAGAGGGGGGCATCTAAATTTCAAGGGTACACTCTGATGGCTGGAACGTCCCTTTAAGGTAGATTATGGTAAACAAAAGCACGTCAACTGTACAATATAACAGAATTTGGAGAAATAATCCAAAAATAAAGCAGTCATCACTTTAGTTTGACATACCTGTTACACGGATATAAATCAGGACACGTTCCTAAAATAAAAGGAAATCTGATGCAAATGCAACAAAGTATTACGAGGAAGCATGATATTGCATTTAGTCATATCTGATAGGTGCATTGAAAGGATACTGGTCTGTCTGAGGTCTCCGGAAGTTCTCTGGAAGATTGCCTTCATACAGAACTCTGGCCTTGGTATTTCCCATGTCCTGCATGCACTAAAGAGAAGGAAAACAACGTTACAAGGTCAACCCTCACACGTTTCAGAACCCAAAATAAGCCATCTTGAAATATGTTGTAGACGTTACCAAACCAAACTTTCTATAACTTTGAAGTATTGTTTCGATCACATGGCATATAAAACAGACTGAATGCTGAATATGTACAAATTATTGCCCTAGCAATCAGATTCACATACTACAGGATCACTGTCATTGATGACCTACCTTGTGGCATCATGTTTGAATGAAAACCAAAAGGGTTATACAAAGTAACATCCTTTTCCAGTTTTCAGACACTTCATTAATAGCCATATATATAACCATCAATATCTAATCGTACAGATATTTTGTATTCTCCCTCATTGAAACAGCCCTAACGGAATCCGCAACTCTATAAATAAAAAGTAACATAACGTAATAGCCGGCTACAAGAAATGTTTGGAGGCTGTTATTTCCGCAAAAAGGGGTATTAGCGATTGGTGGGTGACCAGATCTCTGCATTTTCTTCATTTCTTTTATTTTGAAGACTGTTAATAGATTAAAAACAAACTAAAACGCTGAGATACCAGTTTCTGCGAATGCAATGCTAGAGAATTTCCAAACCAACTAAATGAAACTGTTAAGGTATTGCTGGATGTTGTGGGTTTTATTTTAGACTCTTACTATACATTGTGTACATGCTGATTGTTAATACATATACATGAAGGGATTTCAGAGCAGTGGATTAAGAACACGATCCCTTTCAAAGAAAGTATGATTTAATGATGTGATAAGCACACTGACCAAATGAAGAAGGGTAGCATAGAACTGGGGGGAAGGCATGGAATTCTAATTATCAGCTCATGGGAAAGCTTTTCCTCTTATTCTCATTGCATCACAAATAATGTTTCCACCTTCCACCGTAATGAGATTTCAATTAAAGTGCAAAGGAGGGCGCCACGCTTCAGACTAGTATCTAATTAGGATTCAATGACTCCCACTTCCCGTCACTAGGCTCTGTTACTGTACATGCTTGTTTTAATGGAGGCTGCGGCATAAATTAGCGCCTTCATGGATCCACAAGCTAACACCTCACTTTTCTATGAAGAATATTATTGCTGATTTATTTACCTATTTCCCCATGTATAAGACGCACCTTTTATTCGACAAAAATTTGGGGTCTAAAAACAGTGCGTCATATACAGTGGTTGTAGATTGTAGACTGCAGTTACTACTTCCCAGCCCCTCCCTGCAGTCACACTGCCGATTGGCCCCGCCCCTTTCCTTATAGCACCCACACTGCTCAGCAACTCATCTAACAGTAAGTATAAAATTGATATTTAGGCTGAACGTTAGGGGAGTAATTTAGGGGTAGTTATGGTTGATGGGGTCTTTAGAGTTAGTTTAGGGGCAGTTAATGGTTGGGAGTGATAAGGATGGCGAGTATGACATTTCCGATAAATAACACTTGAGTTCAATAACTATAATACATTTTTTTCCAAATTTCGGGCCCCAAAATTAAAGGTGCGTCTTGTACATGAGGAAATCCGGTACACACAATTTTACCGTACAATGGGTAAACAGGGCACCTCACACACTTGGACACAAATAAAAGGTGAGGAGGCCCTTCTCAAACCATCTTACTAGATAAAATTGTATGAAAATAGCATAAAACCAAGCTAGACAAACAGGCATGGAAAATATTGTTTATGAACATGTTACATATAATTCAGAAACCTTATTAGCTATACCAAATTGTATCTTTAGCTTAAGGTGATAACTTCAGCATTAAGTTTGTCATTCCTTCTACATAAGAGCCCTCGGAGGTACTGAAAACTTAAGGGAGACTAGATCTTTTTCCGAGTTGATCTAATGAAAAGGCATCATCTTCGACCATAGGCCATCCATGCATGTAAGCAAAGCATGGGTTAGGATAATGTTCCATGGGCAGGATAGGATGAAAGCAAATAGCAAACAATATGTTAAAGGTTTGATTTTAATTTTTGTAGAAAAGTCTCAAACTGAACTTGTGGGTGGAATGTCCTAATATCAATTATCTTCCAAATGTGGTATAGAATCAATAATTAGGACCATATTTAAAGGGGCCATGTGTTAAATATGCACATTAATTCATAGCATTGTAAATATTAAGCATTTATAAGAAGCTTTACAAGATAATTTATATGCCAAACCCTCTTGGTAACAGATGAAAAAGTCTATATAATTATGAAGACACAAAAAGATAATTATTAGTGTTCTACTTCCAGAAACATGTTGATGGATGGATCCGTCAAGTGTGCCAAGACTTATCAAACGGATAATCTGTCTTGCCGAGGAGTAAGACTCAGGAGAAAAGTCTACTCGGCTTAATTAGCAGGCATTGGATAGAAAGCACAACACAAACTGTTCAAATTGTGTTTTTATGCATGTTGAACTCCTGTGTTACATTAACCCAATTACAAAACTGCTGCTGGTTAGGGAACGTAAGGGAAACATTAAGTTTATGCAATATTTCAATTTACTTTCCAATTTCTTATTCTCAGGGGATTGGTTAACTGAAGCAAAGAAGATTATTAAGTTATGCATCTTGAATACTGCCCCTCTCTGTGGCGGAAGTCAAGTATATATGGCTGTCCAAATTAAACTGGACACAAACATTTCATATTAAACACAATTTTAACTTCTAACAAATATCAACTATCTCCTAGAATGCCCCCCATCCTGCCAACATGAACAATGCACATAAGGGTAGGGGCGATATGGAGTCTGGTGCACACTCTAGACTAGTCTCTTAAACATGAAAATAGGGCCAATGTCCCTGACAGCTCTACTATAGAAGTATATATACTAAAGTACACACAGAGTACTGAATACGCAGTCTTCTGAAATGAGAAATCACAAAATATAAGCACTTTCTCCAAGATCTGACATTTCTGGACACTGATGGGCTGCTTGAAGCAGTCGACCAGTGGCAAGAAAGCACTCCCACTGAATCAACGGGAGAACTATCCCACCACTGACTGACATCTTAAGCAGCAGATCTGATCGCCCCTCGGAGTGTTGACGTGTGCCACATTAAAGATGGCGCCGGTCACCGGGTAGGAAGTTAGGAGGCAATTAAACAGTTTGACTGAAATGCCTCTATATAGGGGCATTCAGTGATACTGAAAACAAATCCCATATGCCATAGTGAGAGGTTTTGCCTCTCGCAAAAGGGCGGCACCTATTAAAAGACCCTCCTGACAGCTCTGAGCTACACCTGCAGGGTGAATACAAGTACTGCATCCAGCCATGCAAGTCAATGGCGATTAGTAGGCTGGGCTCCATTGACTTGCATGCAATTAGTGAAATAAGTAATAAAAATAAATTGCGGTAACATGTAAAAACAACTTTGCACATTCAAAATTTCCAACTTTTCCAATACTAATACTAATTTCAATAGCGGACACATAGCCGAGACACAGGATTCCTTAGGGATTGACTTAAACTCCTGGGAGAAAAGACACCGTGAGCTTTGTGTTAAATAGTATATGAAAGAAATGCCCTTTTAAGTCATTCAGTGATAGCCCCTCTAACGGAGCACTCAAGTGGGTTCTCCAAGTATCAATAGGAGTATTATATACATGGGATGATAATGGAGGCATAGAACTTGTGAATCCTTGGTAGTGATTGTTTATTAAGACAGGACACTAACCTGCCTGAGCTGCTAAACCACTAAAACCGTTTCTGGGGTATAGTTTGAGAAAGCATTGTCCCTTTTGATTGGAAGATTGTATTGGTTGTTATGGTGACAAGACTATCGTTCACACTTTCCACCAGAATCATTTTTATACATAAAACTTAGAGAAGAGATGGTATGGATCTATAGGTATTCAGTGATCTGGCTCAACACAAACACCTAAAGAAACATAATAGTAAAATACATGTTTTAAGGAATTTATACAAGCTTAATCTAGCATTATCAATTCTACACTCAGATGAGAAAGTCTAAAATTACAGAGAAAATCCAGTCAAGATATATTATATATCACGTGTGTGTATATATAATATATTATACATACACACAGATACATAAACATTGTGGCACCTCAGTTATGGGATAACTAAACCGTGTTAATCTGACAAAGTAAAGGGATATCTAAAAGGCCTGTTCAAATAGTATCGAAGGTTTCTGGAGACTTTACTGTTCTTTTATGGTGTGTGTGTGGGGGGGGGGTAATAAGGCTACTATATGGATTAAAGTTTAAAATGAAATGCTTGAAGGAACCGCAGCGTTCTTCCCGAGGTTAAAGAGCTGTCTTGTTCTTAATTCATATAGAGGACACTGCTGTTCTGCACCTATCTCAGGCATTACCGTTTCATTCAGTTTCTATGATGGGGCTGCAAGCAAATACTCAGCTAATGGCACCTTAAAAATAAATGCAAGGCTCACGCTCGAGCAAAATAAAAGGCAGAAAAAAACAACTTGTGGGAATGGAGCTGGCCGATTGTAAAATAAGCTACAGGCTAAGCTTGCGATGAGATTTATGGTTTTACAGAAGCCTTGTCACAAGTAAAGTAATGGAAAAGCCAGAACCTCCGGCATTATACCAACAACGAGCAACAGCAAAGTGAGAATTATATCTGTATTTTTCAATAAAACGACCAACATATTACCATACACTAAAGAGCAAAAGGATGAACAAAAATGTAGCTTAAATGGGTAACAATAATGTTGGTGGGGGGAAAAAAAACCATAGCTAAGTGGGGAGGAAGTTGATGGCTGTAAGTAAAGCAATGTGTAGGAAGATATTATCTAGGTGGTATGTAAATGTAAACTGATACAGAAAGGCCTGGTGAGTGAGAATGTTGCAATAATCTGTGCAAAATGTACAATGATAATGGTAACGTAACAATTCGAAAAGATGAGATCATAAGAGATCAAATGTATATTTGTTCAAGTCTCCCCCCTAAACTTAGTAACCCCTCTAACCAACTCCTCAATTCAACATAAAAATGATTTTACATGGCCAGAATCATCATCATCATGCACGGTCGTGGCCAAAAAGTTTGAGAATGACAAGTATTGGTCTTCACAAAGTTTGCTACTTCAGTGTTCTTAGATATTTTTGTCAGATGTTACTATGGTATACTGAAGTATAACAAGCATTTCATAAGTGTCAAATACTTTTGACAATTACATAAGGTTTATGCAAAGAGTCAATATTTGCAGTGTTGACCCCTCTTTTTCAAGACCTCTGCAATCCGCCCTGGCAAGCCGTCAATTAACTCCCGGGTCACACTGACTGATGGCAATCCATAATCAATGCTTGGACTGTCAGAATTTGTGGGTTGTTTGTCCAACCACCTCTTCAGGATTGACCAAGATCTCAATGGAATTAAGGTCTGGGGAGTTTCCTGGCCATAGACCCAAAATTTCAATGTTTTGTTCCCAGATACACTTAGTTATCACTTTTGCCTTATGGCAAGGTACTCCATCATGCTGGAAAAGGCATTGTTTGTCACCAAACTGTTCTGATGGTTGGGAGAAATTGCACTTGAAGGATGTTTTGGTACCATTATTTATTCATGGCTGTGTTCTAAGGCAAAATTGTGAGTGAGCCTCACTGTGCATGCAGATGCATTCACTACTGCCTGCTGCCATTCCCGGCAAGCTCTGCACTGGTGGCGCCTCAATCCCCCGGCTGAATCAACTTTAGAAGACGTCCCTGGCACTTGCTGGACTTTCTTGGGCGCCCTGACGCATTCTTCACAACAATTGAACCTCTCTCCTTGATGATCCAATGGTTGACTTAGGTGCAATCATACTAAGAGCAATATCCTTGCCTGTGAAGCTCTTTTTGTGCAAAGCAATGATGACAGCATGTGTTTGCTTGCTGGTAGCCATGGTTAAGGGAGGAAGAACATGATTTTAAGCACCACCCTCCTTTAAAAGCTTCCAGTCTGCTATCCTAACTCAATCAGCATAACAGAGCGATCCACGTCAACACTATCACCTGTGTTCCCGAGAGAATCCCTGACATGACGTCAGCAGGTCCTTTTGGGTCAGGGCTGAAATGGAGTGGGTACAAGAGATGAAAACAAATACAAATTATTAAATCATAATTTTCACAAATGGTCTAAATAATGTATATACTTGTTATGAATGAGTGAATACTCAGTATTGGACCTCATTTGGCTCAATCTGCAGCAATCATTCAATCCCGCCATGTGGTGACTAGATCTGTCTGACAACCCTGCCAGTTGCTGGGATATGGTTCCCGTTGTTTGGACACATTCATCACAAAGCAAGAAACGCTAGTGAAACCTACACTAAACATATATTCTCATTCTCTCTAATTATATATGTAAATATTTAGACACATAGGCATGACTCAATCCATGCAAGCTGGGTACCTGGATCATGTTGCGCATACAGGAAGGTCAGCCACGTCAACCTACGTTTATCTGGAGCCTTTAGATCATTGCTAGTGGGACTGGATCCCACAGCTTTGAGAATCTGTGACTAAGTGATATTACCCTAAGCTTTTTGCAAGGACATAGACACTCAAGCAAATGGCATGATGAGTGTATTTGGTTAGCTGCATCCTTCTTTCTAACATATAAATATCCTTTCCAGAAACAGACTGAGGACTATTGTATAGAATGAATTACAAGCAGAAATTCGGTTATTAGTAAGATCTAAAACATGATTAGACACACAAAGCCCATTATATGCTACACAAAATAATGACCATGAGAATGATTCGCCTTCTGCACTCGTGTCAAAATTGAATGTACTCCCCTTTCTTTAAACAAAGCCTCAACCTGCAAAATCAATTGAAACAGCTAATTAGTTAGAAAAAAAAAAACAAATGTTGCCATAATGCAGCAAGAATGATCACACCTGAAGCGCTAATGACAAGGTAGTTTCAGCTAAAATTATTATATAAAAAATGGTTAAACTGAAGCAGCAGTGCCACCTAGCCTCCTGACTGATTTGCTTAGCTTATTAGTGCTAGAGCAAAGCATGCAGAGACAGCATATCAATGTACATAGTAACTAGTCACAGCTTAACCCATCAGGTTTACACAGTGGTATTACTCAGGACTGGGTCTCCATCAATGGGTATTAAAAGAGACAGCATCAGTAACATGGAAATAATTGTCCTGCTGCATAATCCAACTGTGCTTGAGCTTTAACTCACAAACTGGTGGCCAGATATTCTCCTTCAGGAGTTTCTGGTAGAGAGCAGAATTCATGGTTCCATCAATCATGGCAAGTTGCCAAGGTCCTGAAGCAGCAAAGCTGCCCTAGAC
Organism: Spea multiplicata; assembly: GCA_009364415.1. NCBI lineage: Eukaryota > Metazoa > Chordata > Amphibia > Anura > Pelobatidae > Spea > Spea multiplicata. The sequence continues at coordinate 58,818 of VKOC01016338.1, forward strand.
TACTGTATGACCACCACCGGTTTTTACTGTTTGTATGATGTTCGTTTTGTGGAATGCCGTGTTAGTTTTACACCAGAACGTGACCCATGCCTTCCAAAAAAGTTTCACTTTTGACCCATCAGTCCACAAAATATCAAAGTCTCGGGGGGCATCAAGATGTTTTTTGGCATATGTGAAATAAGCCTCTTTCATTTTGTGGAAACGTGAACACTGATTTTAACTGAGGCAAGCAAGGCCTGCAGTTCTTTACAGCTCAATTTAGGTTCCTTTATGATGTCCTTAAAGTCGTTGATGAGCTCTTGGGAGGAATTTTGGTAGGCCAGCCAACCACTGCTCCAAGTATTCTCATTTGTAGATCAAGATAATGTAGATCGTCCTCGTTCCCTTGAAGCCCAGAGCCTTAGAAATGGCTTTGTAACCCTTTTAAGACTGATAAATATGAATGATTTCATATCTCTGCTGTTCTTGAAGTTCTTCAGAACGCACGCCATGTGTTGCTTTTTTGAGACCCTTTAACCTATTTCACTTTGTAAGACATGTTCTATTTAATTGAGGTTTAGATTCAACCTGGGTGTTTCTAGTGAAATTGAACCCAATTATCATTACATTTGGTTATTTGGCTGATTAAGTAACTAAGGGGGCCCCAACACCTTACAGTGGCACCACACACACACACTGGTTAACACTATGCATTTACACCCTAACACTATGGACACCTACAGTAGACATGCTGACTCTGGCACTATACATTTACACACAGTGACAGTGTATACTATAGTGTCAGAGTAAGTTTGTATGTATAGCGCTACAGTCAAATACACCACTCCCCCCTCCCCCTATCACCTCGTAGAGACCAGCCACCTCACAGACCATCTTCTGCTATTGTGAATCTGGCACCCTATATTCTCCTGCGGGGGTGCAGTGAAGCAAGTGCATTACGGGACCCGGCCGGGAGCCTCACAACACCTGCCACACCATGTCCCTGCAGGAAAGCATAGGGTGCCGGATTCAGGAAAGTAGGCCTGCAAAAGGGTTTGTCGATCCCCGTTATAATGGAAAAAATATGTCCACACGTTAACACTAAATTTAAAGTGTAGGATTCATACTGACATATCAGCTATAAGCTTCCCTTTCTAAAGTAGACCTTGGACAGTTACCTTACTATGCTTATCTTAATTTTTAAATTAGATTAGGGTTCAGTCAATTCCTATAATCTAATTTAAGGCACACACTACCAGGCAGAGGTTTACCTAACCTAATCATTTTTTTCCTATTTAAAAAGAACTGCAAATGTGTTTTGTTCCACTGTTATCTCACGCTGACAAAAATACTACTAATCTGTAAAAACACAAAATTAATCCCACTAATATTCATTCTCATTTGATCCAAGACTATATACTGATTAACCTAGCAAGAAAGGGAGCCGTCGACTTTTTGTCCTTCTTCCTGGCCTTGTTGAGCCACCCGGTACACAGTGGGCAACATGGAAATTTAGCACACCTAAAGATTGTTCCCACTTATCTTTTAAACAAGAACATGACAATTTTCTAGTGGTTATGTTCCTAATTTAGATTAACAAGTCATTTATTTTTTAATTGTTCAGGATTGTGAGCTAGATCATATCGGGCCCTCCTTAGTTTGTTATATACCTATGTGCCATTTACTTATTGTAGAGTACTGTCAGCATTAGCAACACTAGAAACAAACCTGTCTACAGGTATTATAAACACATACTGAAATCATTCAAACCCATCTGTCACTTTTAATTTATATATCCTGGCTGTTCCTAACAGAAGTGTTTTGCTCCATGACAGCTCCATGTGAAGATCAAGCGTTAGGGTTCCTCACTAATCATCATACCTACTCCAATGACAGTCGTGGTAGGCAAGGAGTTGTGACAGTGTTCTTTTTGGATACTATTCCCCTTGGGAGCCTTTCAAGATTTACGTTATCTTACTATAGTTACCAGAAGATCAGTCAGTATTTCCCTAATGTACCTGAATTTAAAGAATGCATATGAGATACACAAGTAAATGTAAACTTTACAACCAAGGGGTGGGGTAAAGCAGTAAACAATAGGATTCAGTTTTGTTTGTTGGGATGCTGGCTAATCACGGATATACCGTATTGCCCCATGTATAAGACGCACCTTAATTTTGGGGCCTGAAATTTGAAAGAAAATGTATTATATAGTTATTGAACTGAAGTTTAATTCATCATAAAATTCCTACTCATCATCCTCATCATTCCCCTCCATTAACTGCCCCTAAATTAACCCTGAAGACCCCATTGACCATAACTGCCCCTAAATTAACCCATACCTCCTCTTTTACTTACCGTTAGAGTTTCTGAGCCACGTGGACAATAAAGAAGGGGCGTGGACAATAAGGAAAAAGGTGGGGCCAATCGGAGACTGCAGGGAGGGGCTGGGAAGTAGTAACTGCAATCTACAACCACTGTTTAAGTCACAGCGAGTTCTTAGACCCCAAAAGTTTCGAAACATCTTATACATGGGGAAATAATTTTTATCACAGTGAATTAACTGACTCCAGGAAATTTAATAGAAGCCACAGAAACAATAGTACTGTTATATGAAACAATAGTGTCTTCTATTACAAAAAGGTGTACTGACACGACAGTTACAAAGGCAGAACATGCTACCTGCATCTGTTCTGGAGTCCATTGGTCCAGGTTGACAGATTTGACTCTGGATATATGAACGCCAAGGTTTCGATGAATTCCAGCACATCGGATGCAAATGAAAACACCTAAGTTCCAGGAAGCCCATCGTGGACCTAAAACAAACAAAAACCAAAACCATTAACGGTGTTTGCCATTATGTAGCAGCACTACATGTCCTACAAGTGCCTCAGTTTTGTAAATGTGGAGGAAATCTGAGATCCTTCAGTAAATTTTTCAGAATCTTTACAGAAACCTAATGAAAGCATTTTCAAATCAGCTACAAAACAATGATCATTTTATGTCTGGAAGCACCAGAGAAGTTCAGTGGTGCATTTTAGCCTCCGATATACAACTAATATATTACTACTAAGGGATGCCAGTGTAATAGTCGAGATTCTCTGGAATAATGACTAGGTGACTAAAAATGGGAATTTCCAGAAAATTTTAAATTATAGAAGTCTCTGACCTAATCTAATGACAAGAATATGGATTTATGAAGACAGCTTATTAAAACATTCCTATTAAAGCAGAATATTTAAACTTTTCGGTATTTAAAGTAGCGGATGTGTTTAACAGCTGTAAGAATATAATGAGTAGACTTCATAACCATTCGTGGTTTTAACACATGCAAGGTACATAAAGCCCATTCTACGCATTGCCCTTGCAGCACTACCCGGGGGAGAGCAGATATAATGAACGCAGTCTACAAATAGATCTGAACTGTTTGCTTCAATCAGCGGCTACCAGGTTATTAACTCCATGCTAAATTAGAGTTTAAAGGAACAAGTAAAGTAAACATAAAAAGCAAGTAAAAGAAAAAAGTTACAATCCTTCAATGTAAGCGGATTATTTATCATCACATTCGTTTCCTATTATCACATTATTTCCCCATTTCCACTACTAACATCGAGTTTTGTATTTTATTTTTTCCCACATGTTCATGCACTCCTTTTCTGACTGATTTTGTGAACACTTGTGAGGAGTATTTGGGAGCAGCAGAACGTGTAGGGTATACATTTATTTATCATCACGTTCACGTCAAGGTGGTTTCTTTTGTTTCCTATAATCCTTAAGTGTAAAAAGGATTCAGCGGAGCCTCTCTCTATAAAAAGGCTCGTCAGCGTATGACTTGGCAGTCCAGCTGGGTGGGGCTTAAACCAAATGCCCAATCATTGGGTACTTGCTGCATGATGGATTAGTGGGTGTCCCAGTACCTATCCACACAGAGGGGTGTTTGATATGTAGATGGTGTGTGTGATTCTGGCGTTAATAGCAGAAGTGAATGATTGGACCCCAGCACGATGGGGGAAAGTGGGTTACAAAAAGGAAAGGAGGGGGGCACAAACTTTTTAGGCATATATTAACTAGCCCATTATTGAATATCCACAGATAATTGTGACCAACATTTCATTTAAGGTAAGATCGAAGGTGCTAAAGAATATACTGTCATGATTAACTCATATAATGTAGTGGATGCATGGAAGGGTAACCCAGCAGAGGTGGTTAGTTTCTTTGTTTGAGCATTCCATGAGTTAATCTGAGGTTGATTTAAATGTGTTTCTTTGTACATGCCCTCTGTATCTGTTCTGGCTAGAGGTGTCATCTTCCCAAAGGACCCCTGTGGTGATTCATGGCCTAACAGATAAGGACCCTGAGTTATAGGAATTCCATTCCTATCTTAAGTGGAGGGGTTTCCATCACCTTTACCCCACCATAACTTATTGGCACTTCAAAGATGGGACCCGATTCTTGGGGATGGTGTCATATAATCAGTCATGGGGTAAGAGGGGCGTTTGCTGGAAAAAGAGTCTGATTTAGGGACAATGCAGCGACCGAAAGGCAGGACTCCATGATATACTCTGATCGGAACAACATCAGAAGAACCATCTGGACTTAAGGAGTTCCCACAGGCCTACTTATTGGAGATACTCGTGAGCGAGGGTCCTGTGTTTAAGTCCCATTGATTTTAAGAACTGTTTGCCGTTTTATTTTTATTTTGTATGTCTTGTTTTTTTTGTAATTCTGGCACTGTGTAATCTTTGTCTTTTTGTTATTAAAATATTCAAAATCCAAGTCTGTCTTTGGGCTCTAGTATCGATATCCACAAACCCTAAGAGAGGATAACACGTTACCATATTGTTATTAAGTTCTACGGGATATATATATATGTTGTATGCCCGGGGTGGGTTGATATATATATAGCGATAAAGGTTCTGATTCGGATTTCTCACGAATCCGGTATCAAAATCGTGAGTGGTGGCAGACTACCTGGGGGGATACAGGCAGGATTTGGGGGTTAATTTGGTATAGCTTATGCCTTGTTAAGGGGTGAAGTTAGTAAATCCAGAGGCCTGGTGCTATTAACCCCTTCATGCCCACGCCCTCCACACAGTCACGGCTTGGCAAGTAGTCCTGACCGTGACAAACTTGGTGGCAGCTAGGTGGGATATCTAGAGTTTTTTAGTGCTATTTGTATTGCCCGGTTTGGTGATTTTAGTACTAGAAGAAATTACATGGGTTTTGTGTAATTTCCCAAAGACATTACTCAGTGCCTAATTACAGACATACAGTGCAAAACAGTTCGTTCCTCTCCCTTTTATTTTTCTCTACCATACTGCATTATGGAGGCATATCGACGACAGCCAAAAGAATCTCTGGAGCTGGTTTGTCAAGAAAGGAATATACAAATTTTTGGCAAAAGCAAAGAGCAGCTGATTTTGGATCTCCTGGAACATGATAAACTCTGTGCAGATCAGGCCATTGGAGCAGATGTGATTTTGGAAGAGCCTGTGGATCAAGGATGTTTTCCTGATAAAGTTAACGCCTTGAGTGTAATGGACTCTGAGTTACAAGTGGTACTAAAAGATCTGGGGAGCGTGGATCCTCAGCTAAAGTTCAACCTGATTCTGCAGTACAAGGAGAGAGAGAGAGGAGGCTGCGGAAAGAGAGAGAGAGAGGGAGGCTGCTGAGAGAGCTGCGGAGCGGGCTGAACGAGAAGCTGAGCGGAGGTATCAGCTGGAACTTCTACGATTAAAGCAATATAGTCCGTCTCCCCAAAGCATTGTTAACGGGGATGGATATGCTAACCGACCTCGCCTGGAACACTTTCCAATGCTGGAAAAGGACACTGACTTGGATGTGTTTTTGAGAGGATTTGAGAAAGTGTGCCGGCAGTACCAGCTGCCCAAAGAAGAGTGGGGAAAGTATTTAACCCCACGTCTGAAGGGGAAAGCACTGGATGTGTTTGCTTCCTTACCAATGGAAGTTGACCAGGACTATGAGGCCATAAAATCTGCCTTGTTAAAAAGTTTTAACCTCACCCCTGAATTCTACAGGAAAAAGTTTCGAGAGATGCAGCAAGCTACATCGGACAGTTGCACCGAATATGCGGGACAGCTTCGGACTGTTTTCCGGCAATGGACTGGAGGCCTACAAGTTACTACATATGAGGCCCTGGAGGATTTGATGATTCTGGAGCAGTTCCTGAGGACACGAAGTCCGGAGGCCCGAGAGTGGATTCTGGACAGAAAACCCAAGACCACGGCAGAGGCGGCAGATCTGGCTAACGATTATGCCAACAACCGTACTCCAACAACCAAGAGGCTACAAGCATCACCAGGACCATCAACTTGGAAAAGAGCAGCCTACCAGCCACCAACTCCTAAGCCAGCAGGGAGATTATCACCAACACCTTTCCTAGCCAACAGAGCAGGGGCCACATCGGGCCAGGGGGATACCCGCCGGTGT
>VKOC01016339.1:0-58488 GCA_009364415.1 Spea multiplicata
TAACTAAACAGTCAAGCGGGGTATTCCGCGATTTACAATTATATTTACAGACAGGAATAATAGGAGAGCAGCCGGTCCACCGTGATAACGTAACCACAGAGCTCTAGAACATAGTACTGTAGGCACATAAAGGGTTACAGTGGGTCGAGTGGGCTTTTCTCTCTGGCCACCCCTCGAATCCCGCGGGTTCTGCTTCCCATTATACCCAATTCCAGCTAGGAGTTAATTGTGAAGCGCTCTGGGCTCACTGTAGCCCGCTATAGAATAGCCCCCTATCGCCAGCACTCGCTCCTGTGCTTCTTCCCAATGAACTATTCACTACACCGCCAGCTGAGGTGAAAAATCCCTCTGACCTGCATGTGGAAAAAAGGGCGGGAATGAATAAACCTAGTAAATAACAGATTGTTAAAGTGCAATTTTCAGCTTATTGCAATTCTTGTTTAGTAAATAAACCCAGAAGTCTAATGCAATACATGGTAACATGGAGGAGGAGGATCTGAGGTGGGTCATTTGCTTTGCAAACCCAATGCACAAGGCTGGTGAGGAAGGCCATTGGAAAGCGGGAGATGACATTATGGTGATAAGCGCTGTACTTAACCCCTTAATGACACAGCCCATACATGCTGGCCTGGATGGAAATGGACACGGGACCGATGGGGAACCATAATGGACTAAGGTGACAAAAAGAAACTGGGGGTTAGATAGGGATAGATAACTAGAAATAAACAATAACCACATTTTTATTTAATTTCATCAGGATACTATATTTTCCTGGCCTATAAGCATACGACACAAACGGAGGATACAGATAGCAACCTAGAATTTGAGGGAAAATAGGAAAGATTTGGTCCATGTAATTGTTCAATTTTTTCCAACTGTAAACCAAAATCCACAAACCTTATTTGATATTTGGTTAATTCTTCCAAAGGATTTGTTACCAAACCAAGGAAGAAGAACGTATCGGGCAAGGCGACGCTTGCGTGTTTTGGCAGCTTGGGAAGAATGGGATAAAGAATGGCAAAGCAAAAATGATTTAAGGATTGCTGAGATAGATAATTGGAAATAGTTTTAGCTGAATTTTGGGAATTTTTAGTAAAGCAGAAAAGCATTTTATGTAAAACCGCCTGAGAATAACTGTTGCTGACTGACATTGTCTAGTAATATTCTGCACGCTACTGGATGTTGTAGCAACAATGTCAGGCTTTGCAGCTCTGGAGATGTCAGTTTCCTTACATGGAAGAGAAATGAAGAAGTGCTTGGAAGCGTGATTACCCAAGCCAATAACACAAACGATTCCTTCTGCGTGTTGTGGCCATGACATCATTTAGATGTTTGGTGAAGAAACATCTGTAGGGCTCTCCAAAGGTACCTGAAAAGTTGGCAGTATCATTAACTAATACTCTGATGTAAAAAACATTCTAACCCGTATGACTGTTTCTTCTTCAATAACGCATTGATGATCTGTAAGAAAGCTGGGTGTGTGTGTGGGGGGGGGGTAATCCTCTTTCAGACCCTCTCCTCAAGGTGAATGAAACATTGTAAGCCCACCTCAGCCAACTCAGACCTTGTAAATTCACCTCAGGTGTGTCCATCCTTACACCAGGGAAGTCAATGCTGTCCATTCTGTACTCACTTTCCCATATTCCCACTTATCACATATTTATCATGTGCTGTAGCGATCTAATAACTCTTACGGTTCTCTTCCAGTTGTAGGATTGAAGTATGCACGCAAGGAACGTTTTGTGGCCGCGCTTGAGATGCGGTGTACAGATTGTTTTACGGCACAGGTGTCGCTCCCATCTTGCATTGTCAGAGTATGTTCCTGTCTGCGACCCGGTTAATCCAAAGCACGTTGAGCAGTTCCAGCATTTCCTATCCCGCTCCCGGAAGCTTTTTGTCATGACAGGAGCTGGAATTTCCACCGAGTCAGGAATCCCAGACTATCGCTCTGAGGGTGTGGGACTGTACTCAAGGACAGAAAGGAGACCCATCCAGCATGCAGAATTTGTCAGGAGTGAAGCAGCACGTAGACGTTACTGGGCCCGGAATTTTGTTGGCTGGCCACAGTTTTCTTCCCACCAACCAAACAAGGCACACATGGCTTTATATAACTGGGAGAGAGCTGGGAGAATACATTGGCTAGTAACACAGAATGTGGATGCACTACACACCAAGGCTGGGCAGCGCCGCATGTCCGAATTACATGGCTGCACTCACAGGTAGATAAACTGAAGGAAACATTTGTGTTGTTTCTTCTCTTCCCATATGGCGGAAGTTAGTTGTTTACAAAGTAGTTGTCAGTCATTACAGGGGCACTCCAGCCATCATATAATGGAATTGGTTACCTGTAGGAAAAAATAAATATCTTTAGGAGAAGCTGTTCATCCATGGTCCAGTTTTCACAGCACTTTTAGTTTGTGGCAAGAAAGCAGGGCTGTAACTAGAAACCACAGGACCCCAGTGAGAAAATTACCCCAGGGGCCCTGGACTTCACAAGCAACGTATCTCAAAGTGCCACCTTTGCCCCCAAACAGTTGTGAGTGCCATCTTTGCCCCATCTTCTGCGCATGTGTGTAGTTTTTTCAACAAAATTATTGAAAGACAAAACCACAATTCACAAACAAAAAAGCACAGCTATCAGTGGTTTTAATAAATGAGTTTAATGATGCTGAGAGCAGGGACCTGACAATTTTCCATTACTCTTGGTAACCGACTGTATATCCCACCTGTTTCCCTTCCTTTGAATGTTGAATGGCGTAGAGCAGTCACCATGACTTTACTGTAACATGTCTGCTCCTCCATCCTCATGATTAGTTATACATTTTATTTAGTTTTTTTACTACATATATGACTTATGACTTTCCACGTATGGTAACCACTTTTTATTGTCCCCTTCCTTGTTCCTTTTGTCTGCGAAAGGGTAGTATGCCTTTGCTGTAAGGCAGTGATTAACAGATCTGAACTCCAAGAGAGGTTCATGGTTCTTAATCCATCCTGGAAGGAGGATTCACACGGAGTGGCCCCAGATGGTGATGTCTTCCTGACAGATGAGCAGGTGGCCAACTTCCGTGTCCCAGAGTGCGAGAATTGTGGTGGAATTCTGAAACCTCAAGTGACATTTTTCGGTGACACAGTGAGCCAAGATTTGGTGTCCTTTTTGTATGACCGCTTGACACAGTCAGATGCCATGCTTGTAGCAGGGTCTTCGCTTCAGGTGAGTGAGAGGCTTTATTTAGGGTAAATCAATGTTTATTGAGGTTTTCAAGTTTCATGGAAATAGGTCGGGGAAGGGGTACAGAAAATCAAAAGGAGTAAAGGGGGGGAGAAGGGAGCAGGCACAATTCCCACAATACAGTGTACAGATTTCACTTCGACTGAACATGAGTACAAAGCAAAATGGTAACAACATTCGAGTACAGCGGGTAATAAACAGCCCGGCAGGACCAAGGAGCTCCACAGCAATAGAACACATGGCCACAAATACCCCCTCCGCAAAGACATAGCGCACGAGAAAAGGGAGCGCGGAAACACTCCGGTACTCATAACTCATAGGGAGGAAGCCCAGGCGGCGCGCCTACGAGCCAAAAGGAGCAGAGGCATTGGCGCCAGAGAGTAAAAGGCAGCCAAGCGTGCCGAGGCTAGCATCGCAACCAGGTAGGTGGGGTGCAATGGACACAGAGACTGCTTGTCACGTGCGCGTGGCGCGGGGATGCGGTAAGGTCACATGACGAGGGAGCGAGACGAAAGCAGTGCATTCGAGTGAATGCAGCTGGGTAGCGCGCGTGCGGTCAACTCCAGCGCCTGGCTGCGGGAGCAGAGCCCAGTACATATAGGGAAGGAAGGCTGCAAGGGCAAGGGAGGGAGGGAGAAAAAGGGAAAGGAGAAACGGCAAGGAAAGAAGGAGAAAAAAAAAAAAAAAAAAAAAAAAAAAAAAGGAAAAAAGGGGGGGGGAGACAAAAAAGAGGTGGGGGGGGTTTGATGGATGCCCTGTAGGGGCAAAAAGGCCATGGCGCGGATAGAGGCAACCCGGAGACCTATGCTCAGGAGGGCACGCCGTCAAGCAACGGGCGAAACTGGGGACTAGCGAGTAGTTGCAACCAGTGAAACCAGATGCGATGGTGTTTGTCAGACCTGTCCGTGACAGAGTAGATCAGCTCTTCAAGAACGCGAGTCCGCTCCACCCGCTGGACCCACTCTCGGATCGTAGGGGGGGAAGGATCGCCCCAATGCAGGGGGATAAGGGCTTTCGCGGCCGTCAGGAGGTAGCGGACCACAGAGTTCTTGTACCACGAGATCGGATAGGGCATGTGGAGAAGGAGGAGGAAGTCCGGCGTAAAGGGAATGTCCCCGTCGGTTAGGGATCGAATATGGGAGTGAATGGTCGACCAGTAGGCAGCCATGCGGGGGCAAGACCACCACAGGTGAAGCAAAGAGCAGGGGGATGCGCCGCACCGCCAGCACTCATCTCTCCCATCGGGGCAGAACCGGGCAGTGGTCGACGGGGGCCTATACCACAGGGCCATCAGCTTATACGACATCTCCTGGTCCCTGTTGCTAAGGGAGCAACGGTGAGTGAGCACGCATATCTTCTCCCAATGCTGTTCGGTGAGGGTGAGTTGCAGGGAGGCTTCCCATTTGCCCTCATGGGGCGGGGGAGAGGGAAAAACAGCCGAGAGAAGGAGGCCATAGAGGATCGAGACGCCATGAGATGGGGGCACCTGTTGGGTGCACAGCGCCTCAAACTTAGTGAGGTCCCTAAGGACCTGGTGTCTACGACACAGGGAACGAAAGAAGTTGCCCAGTTGGGCATAGCGGAAGCGAGCAAGGGCCGTGGGTGGGGCCGGACCCACCAGAGCCTCCAAGGGTTGGAGACCCGATGGGGAGAGGTAGGCGCGGATGCCCAGCGTCCCTCTGGCGGCCACTTCAGGGAAGATATCGCCGCCCATGCCCGGGGGGAAATCGGGATTGTCACGAATCGGAGTGAGAGGAGACGGGAGAGAGGAGATAGAAGTGCCTCGCAGCACTGAATGCCAAACACTGAGTGTCGCTCTTATGAAGGGGTGAGGAGCCGCCCGCTGGCGGGCGCACTGCGCCTCCAGCCAGGGTAAAGAACTGAGCGACGAGCCCAGCAAGCCGCTCTCCACCTCCAACCACCGCTTCCCACCAGAATCACAGGCCCACTCCACAATCCGCAGGAGATGGCAAGCCCTGTAATATGTGCGCGGACACGGTAGAGCCAGGCCACCTCTCGACTTAGGCAGGATCAGGACATTGTACCGAATGCGGGGGGATCGGGGGCCCCAGATAAAACGGAGAAAGGCGGAGCGGACAGATGCGAAAAAGGAGGGGGGAATATGTATGGGCAGAGTCTGGAACAGGTAGAGGAGTCTAGGCATCACATTCATTTTAATAGTATTCACCCTACCCATCCATGTGACAGTGAGTCGAGACCATCTGCGGAAGTCGGACTGTATGGCAGAGAGGAGTGGTAGGAAATTGATGGAGTATAGCCGTGAGTGGTCGGGGGATACCCATACACCTAGGTATTTCAGTTTATCATCGCACCACGTAAAAGGGAAGGCCGCGCACAATGAGGCACGGACATCATCCGGCACATTGACACCCAGGAGTTCCGATTTAGACATGTTGATTTTAAAGTTAGAAAGGTCACCGTAACCCGCAAGCTCCTTCAGGACAGAGGGCAGGGAGACACGGGGCTGGGCCAACGTGAAAAGGAGGTCATCCGCATACCCCAAGACCTTGTGATGGGAACGCCCCACCTGGAGGCCTGAGATGTCCGGGTTCAGACGTATCGCCTGCAAAAGGGGTTCCAGCGACAACACAAACAGCATCGGTGAGAGGGGGCAGCCCTGTCGGGTCCCGTTACGGATGGGGAAGGGGTCGGAAAGGATACCATTGATGCGAAGCCGTGCAGAGGGTGCAGTGTAGAGAGACTGGACCCAGGTCAGAAAGCCCGTGCCAAAGCCCATGTGGCGGAGGGTGGCCAGCATAAACGACCAGTCCACCCTGTCAAAAGCCTTTTCGGCATCGGTGGAAAGGAAGGCAAACGAGGCGGCAGAGGACCGCGCATAGTGAAGTAGATTGAGAGCGCGGATGGTCCCGTCTCTAGCTTCGCGACCCGGGATAAAGCCAGATTGGTCGGGGTGAACAAGGGAAGGCAGGAGGGGTTTCAGCCGGTTCGCCAAAATTTTTGCAAATAGCTTAAGGTCCGCGTTGAGGAGGGAAATAGGGCGGTAACTACCACAACAGGCAGGGTCTTTTCCCTCTTTAGGGATAAGGGAGACAGTCGCAGTCAGCGTATGGGGGTGTATGCGCCCACCGTCCAAGATAGAATTAAAAGCCTCCACGAACCGTGGGCCCAGCAAGTCACGAAATCGCGAGTAGTAACGCAGAGGGAAACCGTCCGGTCCCGGGCACTTCCCAGATTGGGAGGACTTGACCGCAAAAGTGTATTCCGAGAGAGAGATGGGGGCCTCCAAAGCAGCCGCCACGTCTGGAGTCAATTTGGTGTGAATCGTGCGGGCGAGGTAGTCTCGGAGACGGGTACCGCCGGAAGGGGACGCCCGTCCGCGAGAAGGAAGGTTGTAAAGACCAGTGAAAAAATCAAGAAAACATTGAGCGATGTTGGAGTGTAGAGAGTGGATACGGCCATCTGCTGACCGAACCTTAGGGATATAGGTAAGCGGGCGCGCGTGGCGGAGGGCCCGGGCAAGGTATTTGCCGGGTTTGTCGCCGTGCTCATGGAAGAGGGCCCGAAAACGGTGGTATGCCCTATGATGTTTGCGGTTTAAAAGGACAGCCAGACGGCCCCGGAGCAACGTAAGGCGCTGTAGAAGCTCCCCAGATGCTGTGGTCTTGTGGGCCCGTTCCGCCACTGCTATCTGCTCACAGAGTGAAGCAAGTTCCTTACCCTCAGCCTTCTTACGCTGGGAGCAGAGGCGAATAATAAGACCCCGGAGCACACTTTTGTGCGCTTCCCAGACTGTGAGACGGGGCGTATCTTCAACCAGATTTTCGGTGAAGTAAAGGGTGATGGCAGAAGTCAGTTCGTCACATATCGCAGCATCCGAGAGGAGGGAGTCATTCAGGCGCCACGACCTCTCCGAAGGGCGGAGAAGGGGCGAATCCAAAGTCAGGATAACCGGGGCATGATCCGACCACGTCCTGAGGCCAATGCTGGCGCGGCGTAGCAGAGTGGAGTGTTGGTAAGGGAGAAAGAAGTAATCGATTCGGGAGTAGGAGCCATGAGGCGTGGAGAAGAAGGTGTAATCTTTAGTACTAGGATGGAGGGCCCTCCAGCAGTCAACTAGGCGATGACGGAAGAGGAGGGAGTTAACCTTACGTGGGATATGCGCCGGGGACCGAGCGAGGCCGGTGGAGACATCGACGGCCGGGTGAAGAGCTACGTTAAAGTCCCCACCCAGCACAAGGACACCCTCACTAAAGTCCTGCAAGCGTGACAGGTAAGCCTTCAGGGCCACATGCTGGCCTCGATTAGGGAGGTACAAGTTAGCGAAAGTATAAAGTTGGTTGGCGACGCGCCCTTTAAGGAATATGAAGCGGCCCTCCGGGTCCGTCCGGGTTGCCAGTTCCTGAAACGGGACCGATCTAGAGATTAGGATGGCGACACCCTTTGTCCTGGCACCTGTGGTATTGCTAAAAACGCCCCTCGGGTAATAATGGTCGGCTAGTCTAGGAGCTCGACCCTCCTGGAAGTGCGTTTCTTGGATGAACGCAATGTCAATTTTCTCCCTCCGGAGATCGCGGAGTAAGTGAGATCTTTTCTCAGGAATGTTAAGGCCCCGCACATTTAAGGTCAAAAAGGCGAGCGGCCTCGTATTAGACATGGTGGAGGAAGTAAAAAGAGAGAGGGAAAGAAAGAAAAAAAAAAAAAAAAAAAAAAAAAAAAAAAAAAAAAAAAAAAAAAAAAGGGGGAGGAGAGGGGGGGGGGTTAAGGAAGGATAGAGGGTAGAGGAAAGAGGGAGACGGACAAGTGGCAAAAAGAAGGGGGGGAAAATGTCGGGGGAACTTCAAACACTAAGTACGTCAGTCGAAGTGGGAAAAAAGAAACCGCCGTATGGGGGACCGGCAGAGAACCCACTCGATAGCAGAACAAGACGTACGGTGTGGGGTCGTGTGACCTGGCAACAAGAAAAAACGAAAAACGACAACTAGTCTGACCACCGCTGCCCGCGCGGAGCAACAGCAGCAAACCCGTAACGACGGGGCGCGCCCGAGAGAGGGAACAACACCGGGGCGAGCGTAGAGAGCACTCAACGCAATGGCGGGGAAGGCGCGGCAAGAGGTACGTTGACGTTGCGGAGGAACGCCTAGGGGGGGGGGACCCCGGCATCGGCGCGTGAAGCTGCGCGATGAGGGAGGAGGCAGAGAGGATGCTACAACCCGAAAGGGAAAGGGATGGGGGCAGCATTGCGCGGGTGCAGAGACTGTGATTAAGGCGGAAAACATGGCATGACATGCAACACACTGCATAGCAGATAACTGTATCTATGAGCTGTATGTTATACAAACAGTGAGCAGCAGGCCACGCTCTAGACATAAACAACAGCGCGCAGGGCGCATCGTCGTACAATACTTGGAGACCAGCGCCTACAGTCGAGAGCCTACAGTCGAGGGAAAACCAAGAACAATGCATATATGCAAAGAGGTGCCGCGTGGGTGTGTGCAGCGGCGCTTTGTGTGCGTTTCAGCACGGCCGTGTAGTGTGTGATCGTGAGCGAACACAGACGTGTTGTGCGTGCGTGCGGGAACATGGACCCAAACTCCTGTGCCAGCGGGAGAACAAGGTAGTGCATATAACATATGACAAAACATAGGGCTGTTCTCATGAGCTGTAATATATACAAACAGTGCATAGAATGCTACACCACCGAGGTCATCATCAGTGTGTAGGGCGCAGCGCCGAATAACACATTGGGAACATCGCCTACAGACGGTAAACGTATAGCGGGACTAGGCACAGAGAATCAGGAGTGGCAAAAAAACAAAAAAAAAAAAAAAAAAAAAAAAAAAAAAAAAAAAAAAAAAAAAAAAAAAAAAAAAAAACCCAATAACAATGCATATATGCAGAGAGGAGCCGCGCGGGTGCGGGCAGTGGCACTTTGTGTGCGTTTCAACACGGCCGTGTAGTGCGAGGTCGTGAGCGAACACAGACGCCTCACGTGTGTGTGCGGGAATATGGACCAAAACACCCGTGCCAGCGGGAGAACACGGCAGTGCATACACCATGCAACAAAACATATGAGTTGTCTCGTGAGCTGTAATATATACAAACAGTGAATAGAATGCTACACCACGGAGGTTATCATCAGCGTGAGGGGCGCAGCGCCGAGCAACACTTCGATAACATCGCCTACAGACGGTAATCGTATAGCGAGACTAGGCACAGAGAGCCAGGAGTGCGCCGGAAAAAAAAAAAAAAACCAAACAAGAACAATGCATATATGCAAAGAGGAGCCGCGTGGGTGCGGGCAGTGGCACTTTGTGTGCGGTTCAGCACGGCCGTGTAGTGTGTGATCGTGAGCGAACACAGACGTGTTGCGCGTGCGTGCGGGAACATGGACCCAAACTCCTGTGCCAGCGGGAGAACACGGTAGTGCATATAACATATTACAAAACATATGACTGTTCTCATGAGCCGTAATATATACAAACAGTGAATAGAATGCTACACCACCGAGGTCATCGTCAGCGTGCAGGGCGCAGCGCCGAATAACACATTGAGAACATCGCCTATAGACGGTAATCGTGGTGCGGGGCACAGTGAGGCACAGTGAGTCAGGAGTGTGCCGAAAGAGAAAAAATAACAAAACAAAACACCAGTGTGTATGCGTGTATGTCAAAGTGTGTGTGCGTGGAGGAACAGAAGGTGGGCAATAAATCACCCCCTCCAGGTTGAGGCAAGTGAGACACAGAACAGCCCCCAGCGTCTTTAGGGTGAGAACCGCAAAAAAAAAAAAAAAAAAAAAAAAGCCCCCAAAAAAAAAAAAAAAAAAAAAAAAAAAAAAAAAAAAAAAAAAAAAAAAAAAAAAAAAACCCAGTTATATTAAGTCCACGAAGATACCGGTAGACCCGGGTAGCCCGCGGAGGAGCGCAACTCACGGCGTGCGGCGGTGCCCAGGGCGCAACAGTCACTCCTCAGCATCTCTCAGACGGACCCGGAGCGGGGGCTCCGGGCCGCGATCTCCATCTGGACGGTCCGAGGGGCGTCGGGAATGCGGGACGCGACGAGAACCACGAGGAAGCGAAGGCCGTGAGGGCGCATCAGCCGGATCCAGGCCCGCCAGGGACCAGTCGGGAACCCGCAGCTCGGGGAGGCCCAAGGTCGTCAGGACGCCGGGGAGCTCGTGGTAGTGGCGGAGGGTGATGGTAGTGGCGCCCTGGCGAATCATTAGGGCAAACGGATGGCCCCAGCGGTACGGGATACGCAGCCGCTGGAGCTCAGACGTCAGAGGGCGTAGGGCCCTGCGGGTCTGCAAGGTGAGGTCTGATAAGTCATTGTAAAAAGAGACCGGATGACCACGTAGGGGCCACGTGCCCACCTCTCGTGCCCGTGCCATGATGGCCTCCCTCAGCGGGAAATCGGTGAAGTGGCAAATTATGTCTCTGGGCGGTCCAGTCAGGGTACCTCGGGGCCGGAGGGCCCGGTGCATCCTGTCGACCACTCTGGAGGCCTCGACCGGGCGGCCCATAAGGTCGGAGAGCAAGCGAGTCAGGAGAGCGGGCAGGTCTTCGGGGGTCTCAGCCTCGGGCACCCCCCGGATCCGTATGTTCTGCCTGCGGCCCCTATTTTCCACATCCTCGAGGCGGCGGCGAAGGGCACCAATGTAGAGGAGGTTCTGGTCAGTGGAGCGCTGGGTGAGCTGCAGCGCGCGGCGATCAGCCGCGGAGGAGTCCTCCAAGGATACCACTCTGCGCTCTAGAGCCGTGAAATCGGCGCGTAGCGTGGCCACCTCATCTCTGACCACCTGCTTCAGCTCCAATATTAGAGTGGAGAAGTCCGTCTTCCACGGTGCCGACGAGAACAGTTGCAGTACCTCTGACGCAGAAGACTGCGGAGGGAGAGGCGGAACAGGCCGATCCTCGTCGTGGGATGGTGAGTCAGCGGAGGAGCCGGCCTCGTGGTCGTCTGAGGCCTGCGAAGCAAGATCAGCAGGCGTTCGGAAATATTCCCTCAGGGAAGAGGAAGCCGGTTGAGAACGGGTCCCCGGGGTGGACGGGTCCGAGCTGGGCTTTTTGGTGCGGCCCATCGTCGGGGTGGCAAGTGATAGCTGACAAAAAAGGGCGAGCAGCGGCGGAGCAGGAGATCTAAGCAGCCATCTTCTCCAGCAGCCGGCCACGCCCCCTCGTTGGTGCTTTTACTACGTCTTTATTCAACCTTTATTTCCCTCTTTCTTATTTAGTGAAACAATATACATAAATTATATAATATTTAAAGAATAGGATACAAACCCCACACAGTATTCAGTTTACTGAAAATACTACTGTGTATAAAATATCAAATTTACTACATTTTGTTTTGGTGGTTTTTCACCCAACCTATCCTTAGATTACTAACTAACCCACAAAAACTACACAATATTAACTGTATTAATATATTAAAAGTATAAATTAAATAATAACCCCCTGGGGTCAAGTAAAATAAAATAATAAAAAGCTCTCTGTATCTCTCTGAATCTCTACAAGTTCTGCCTTTGTCTTTTATCTGTAGAAGTGATCACATGCACGGAAAGTGCAGGAAATTGGCTGTAGACTGACAAATTCAGTCATAAAGCGGTCTTTGGTCCTCTAAGGATCTTTTCTTGGTGATGGTTTAGGGGATTAAAAAGAATTGTAATGAACACTGGTGGTATCCTGAAAATTAAAGTAACAAAAAAATCTTAATTAGAAATAAAACCTAGGATTAGAAGGACCTGATGTGTTTTTCCTGACCTGTTTCATGAATTGTAACTCGTTTCCCTCTGCTCACAGCAATCTTCCTTGGTTCGTTCCGCATGCCATATCACAAAATAAAAAATGCAATTCTAGAAGTCAATGAGAAAGTATTGACGGAATCTGTGGTTTCGGTGAGTTTTTGAATGAATCAAAGAGACATATGACACAAATATTCATATAGTGAGAAACGATTATATCTGATTTATTTTGCATTAACAAACCTTATCACCCATAGAACCTGATTGCGCTGTTGCCGGAATCAGAGCAGCTAGAAAATTTAGCTGTGTTAAAGGATGAATATGATTATTTGCCAGAATCCGAACAATTTGGAGTGGTGGTAAGCAGAGTATTTGTTTTCTGCTGCTGCATCTGTTTTTTTAATTTATTAGAATTGCTGTTAAACTTATCTGCTTGTAAATCTAATTATTTACGGATCTCACAATGACATATGAATGAACAATGTCCACTTGTCCAGCTGTACCGGCAGGCCTCCTTTTCCTATATCTACAATTCCCGCTTTCTCCTGTAGGGTTGTCTTATCTCAATGAGAATATTAAGGATATAGACAGCCCCTTTGGTGAAAAAAGTAATAGATGAGTTCAGAATAAAAGAATAAGTTGAAATGTGTCGTGTTTGTACAGAAGGATTGTACTTAGTGTTTTTCATACATTTTCAGATGAGCAGCATCCCTAAGCTGCTACCGCGTCTAAACGCTATCCAGTTCACACTTCTTTTTAACGAGCAAATTGAAAACATCAAGACCACAATTATGTCAATAACAGCAGCTTGTGAAGAAGTGCGCAAGAGTCAGAACTTTGCGACCCTATTAGAAATTACACTGCTTGTCGGTAATTTCATGAATGCCGGATCCAGGAATGCTGGGGCGTTTGGTTTTGAAATTGGCTTCCTCTGCAAGGTAGGATTGTTACAGATCGATCTTTTTTGTGTTTTGTTTTTCTTTTGCGTTTGCAGTCCTGAAACGTACATAGCCTAGAAATTGTGGGATTATACAGTAATATCTAGGTAAATATATGTAGGTCCAAAGCATTTGCAGTCACTCAAAATGTATAATACACAGGCTTAGATGACCTTTATTTGTACGTTATTTCTATATAGGGCTCCACCAACCATACAATATCTGACCATTTCACCTATATGAGCTTGTTGGACCATGAGCATTATATATATGTGTTGCCCCTTTGAAGCTTTGAAAGCATTCACCCTTCTAGAAAGGCTTTCCACAAGATTTTTAACCCATTCAGAAAAAATAAAATTTGTGAGGTCAGCCAATGCAGTCGGACAAGAAATCCTGGCTCGTGGTTGGCGTTCCATCTCAAAGGTGTTCATTGGGTCAGGTCTCTGTGCGAGTCACAAGTTCATTCACACCAAACTTTTGACAACACAAATGCATTGTTTGTTTACTGAAATTCCAAATACAAATTAAATTTAATTTTTCCTTCCAAAAAGATAAAAGACACAAAGTCTGCAGACCTGAAGACCACACTGTTACATTTCCTAGCAGAGTGCTGTGAACAAGACTACCCAGATGTACTTAAGTTTCCAGATGAGTTGGTCCATGTGGATCAAGCCAGTAAAGGTATTTCACTCTTTTGTTAAGGGTGTTGTGGTGTGAAATTGTAGAGAAGATGTTTTGTGGTTTCGCTGTGTAGAAAGTAATCGTCTTGGTGATTTCAAAGCGTTGGGTTAAATTAATTGTAGCTTAGTGAAGCAGTAACCAATGTAAAGTTTATTTTTCAGAGTTTTCTTTTTTTTAAGTAATGAGGTAGGCCATTTATTATTCATTGAGAGTAGAATAGTTGTATTCTGTACTTGCTAGAGTGGGTAAACTTGTTTTGCTGGAGCACTCTTGATCATTTAAATAAATCTTAAAGTAAAAATACTCTTATCCTATATACCTGATATACTCATCACATTATTTATTTTTCTCTGAAAGTATCTGCTAAAACATTACAAAAGAACTTGGATCAAATGAAAAAGCAGATTTCAGACCTTCAAAGGGACATTGAGACAAATGACGAAAAGGATACATTTGTGGAAAAAATGAGCATATCCTTTACATCTTTAAAATCTTAAATAGAAATTACATCGTCGTCATTCCTTGTTGGGTTTGTATAATATAGCCAAGCTAGATCAGTGTAATGTTATCTTGCTCAGTTCACTGACTTACCGCACTTTAGGGGCGCTGGCGAGTAAGGACATCGTCACGGCACAAGCATTCCCCTGTTTATGTACGCTCGCTATGCGAGAACATATAAAAGCATGACACCAGTTTGTCCCTGAACTATTTTACACATTCTTTTATTTTACTTTATTTTTATGTATTCATTTCATTTGACATGATCCTTGACAGTTAAAATATACGTATTTGTGAAAGATGCTGAAGAACAATATACCAAACTACATATGATGCATGTCAATATGGAGTCACTTTTCAAAGAACTGCGGGATTACTTTGTTTTTGATCCCAAAAAAGTCACAATTGAAGAGTTCTTCCTCGAGTTACATAACTTCCGTAACATGTTTGTGGTAAGTTTATACAGTGTAGGCCAGGAGGTCTCCACCTAACACTGGCAAGATATTAAATTGATTGTCAATGCAAATAAGAAATCCAAAGTACATTTTTCAGTGTTAAATTTGGATGTTTTGTGGTCCATTGACTAAAGTGTGAGCCGTAACTCACTAGCTTCATTATTATTATTCATGTATTGTAAAGCACTGTACTTTTTTCTCTGACCAAGTCTGGTTTAACTTCCAGAGTGTGTCAACATACACATGTTCTACGTAGCTGGTCCTCCGCGGTCAATTCCATATGTCCAAATAGTGACAATTTTCCCCTTCCCGGCCCAGTTAGCGGCTTTCAGCTTCTGAGTAGAAGGGAGATCTTCCCTCACACAACAGGGCAGATATTTGGTAAAAAGACAACGTGATCACTAGTGTAAGAGGATTGGCATTAATGTTAAGCACAGCCAATCAGAAGTGGGCAAGTGATAATCACCGACTCATGATAAATAGGGATCCTTATAACAGCCACTGTCTAACACTTACCCTTCTCTTCATTGACATGAAGACACATTATGTTTTGCTATTTATTTCTGGGTACTGGTTGGTTTTAAATCAAAGAAAACAGTTTTAAAAAATATCCCCAAACCCAGGAAATGAGAGACGCCAAAAAAAAGAATTCAGACACCTAATCCAGGGAAGAAGACACACAAAAAATATGTTATGTTTCACTTCATAAAATGGATGAACTTGTGTTATTGTCCTTCCCGTGACCTTTCAGGAAATGTTTAGTTATTTAGTTTGACACTTTATATCACTTTTATTATGTTAAAAAAACTTCTTCAATTACAATTGTTACAATTGTAATTTATTTGTTATAAAAATGCACTTAAATCTCCACATATTCGTGTAAAAGATATTCTGGGGATGTATTTTTTTAAAAACTATGTTTATTTGAACCAACCTCATCAATGAAAAGCTGGACTTCTGTCTAAAAAAAATATATAGTTTCGTGGGTAACCATGATTAAGAGTTGTAAATAATTGACTGGATGTGAAGATTTAGAAAATCTTTTTATTATATATTGTACATAACCCAGCAAGCGCCTCAGGTGGTCCCTTCATACTGCACAATGAACGTAAAAGGTTCCTTTAATGTGCACTCTGTAAGTAATCATGAAATAAAGCACTTATTTTAGGAATAAGCTGGATACCCTCGCCTCTTTAGTAGCCCAACCAGTGTCAGGAAAGTCCTCCAGCTCAAACCAGTGGGCAATCTTGCTGAGCGTACGTTAGACCCCCTCACAATGTTTGAAGAGCTAGCGCTTGATTTTACAACATCTGTTCTACTGAGCAGGGAAGAGGCACATGGACCATTCCTCTCAGCCTTTTGAGTAGTTTGACAAGAAGACTAAAGAGGTACATGGCTGCCTGGACATGTTTACTGATGATTTTCAGTGTTTTTAATGGTCTTTTTTGCCTTAGAATTCCTTACCTCTATGCTATACCGGTATAGATTTTGCTTTTATTTATTTTATTTCTAGTGACTTTGGGATGCATATAACTTCCATGCTGTTACTTTCTTGTTCTCTGCAGCAAGCTGTCAAGGAAAACCAAAAGAGACGAGAAACCGAAGAAATGATGCAACAAGCCAAACTGGCCAAGGAAAAGGCTGAGAGAGAGCGCCAGGAGAAACTAAAAGCAAAGAAAGAGCAGCAGTTTAACATCAATGCAGGTAATGGAATCATTGAAGGTGCCGATAACACAGAAGTGCATGTTGGATTGAGACAGTTGAAGATTTGCACATGGTCGCTGATGAAAAATCTGTTATTGTGGGTGTATATAATCACTGTCATGTAATTATGGGCATGGTGACAGAAAAAGAAAGTTAAAAGAAATTCAGCAATTATTTAATGCATAATAAAATTATTTAAAGCATTGCTTCAATTAAAACTGAAAATAAAAACACAAAGCAAACTATAAGTATAATATACACACTAATAAAATTCTTTATAGAAGCTCGTTACTTTAATTTGAGGACAAACTGCAATTTAGAAGATGCAGGCTATGCTAAAGAAATTGATGGTGATTTTCTTGCTATGTTGGACCTTTAATTGCTTTGTCTATAGTAGCATGGCTGTAATATTTCAAAATGGTGCTTAAAGATTTTCATTTTTTTCCCCCTGACTATTTCTGTCCTTTGCCTCCTCTCCATTATTTGGCATAGAGATATAAGGAATAAAACGTATAAGACAGATCAGTATGTAAACTATACTCTCCATAGACTTACACTACATTAAGGACATCCTGCCTGACATTTTGTGTTTGATGTTATTTTTATATTTAATAATATAAGGTGAAGGTGATGAAACTGGAGTGATGGACAGTTTGCTGGAAGCTCTGCAATCAGGAGCAGCCTTCCGGAGGAAAAGAGGTCCAAGGCAGGGTAAGTAAAGGGTATCTACATTACATATAATATGTGGGACCGGAGGCTTCCCTGCCATATGGACTAAAACTTTTCAAATACCTCCAAAATAAGTAAAAAAATGTTTTAGGCAGTTATAATTAGTAAATGCAGTTATGTTAATAGCTCACATTTGTTCTTCATGCAGTCTTCCTCCTAACGCTTAGTTTATGTGGTCCCAGGAGGTGTGTGTAGTTTGGATTG
Organism: Spea multiplicata; assembly: GCA_009364415.1. Taxonomy (NCBI): domain Eukaryota; kingdom Metazoa; phylum Chordata; class Amphibia; order Anura; family Pelobatidae; genus Spea; species Spea multiplicata. The sequence goes on from VKOC01016339.1 coordinate 17,164, forward strand.
ATCTTTATGAAAGTTTTAGTGTTTAACTTTCATAGACGTAACATCACATAATGCTGTAAATGTTAGTTGGGAAAAAGTTTGCCAGGGATTTGTGATTGAGCTGTTGGATATTTTTTTATAAGTTTACATAGTCCTTGCTCTACATGATCCCTTTATTTGCAGAGTAAAATTAGACAGGTCTGAAGAAGAGACTGGCGTTGTCATAAAACACTTGTGCTCTAATTCTGCAATGAAGATATTAATAAACATTTTTATAAACACCATCCCATATTTTTAAATCAATTGTGCCCATATAGATCACGTGGTAATTGAGTCCACAGGACTATATTTTTCTCCTTGTTTTATTCTTAATATCTCAATTGATTTTTGCATTGCTTTGCAGCCAATCGAAAAGCTGGATGTGCAGTTATTTCTTTGCTTGCGTCTGAGCTTACTAAAGATGACACCTTGACCACTATCTCGGAAGACATGTTTTTAAGAGAAGAGTGTGGGAGATTGTAAATAATACTGTGGAATCCAGGATATTATGTCCTGCACAAAGTCACTTCCAAATGGTTACTGAGAGGAATGGGGATGTCCCTCCTGAATTTATCTTCCATAGCATCGAGGCCTTTTAGTGAACCTATACTTATTGTATTAATAAAAAAAATTATTAAACAAAGGTTGCATTATTTACATATGTTCCTGAGGTTCAAACTTGTACCTTGTTGTGCAAATCAAGGAGATCTTGGAATTGCAGTGCAGATGGAATTTTGTTACAGCAACCAAAGTCTGAAATAATGTTCACCGCCTTTATTTAAATATGTCATTCTTTTTGTGATTTCTTCTCAACAGAATATGGTGATATCACTTTAATGCCCATTTTCCATTCAGTTATTATCTCGACTGCAGGTCCTCTGTCTTATAGAACTCTGTAGGTCACTGGATCAAACACTTTAGATCAGCCATTATACCTCCACGTGCACTTTGACTTGTCTTACCAGATCATTGAATTAGAAGCCCCAATATCTAAACGTAAAAATCCCTCCTACACTTTCTATTCACGAGAAAGTTAGTTATTTACCAATTTACGCACCTCTGACACTTGTGAATCATAGGAAGGAACCCTGGCTATTGTATGCTATAGGATGAGACCGGCAGAAGACCCGTGATTTAACCCTGTGAGTGCCAAAGTGGTAGCCTGCCTCACTAACCTCAGAAACACAAAGGTTAAAGTTCAGTCTATTACCTCTAATACATAGCGGTATACTTTGTGTTGTCCTTTCGCAGTGTAATGCATAAATTACACGTTCCCTGCTTACCTATTGTGTTTCAAATCAGGGTTTTTATTTGACTTGTTAATTTACCATTGCTAAGCAATCTCTCTCAAAATGTATCTATTTTTGTGATTTTTTAAGCAAATAGTTTGAATTTAAATGCATTCAGTACAACATAGATCATCATATCAGTTTAGAGCATGTGTAAGCTAAAACATGGGGAGAGCACACTATAGTTGTTCCTCGGTGAGCTGCAGCTCGTACCTCTCCCTCTACCACCTAACCAGGCATCTGACTCGAGCCCATTAAGTCCAAACATTGTATGTGTTGGAGAAATAAAAAATACAATACTTAAAAATCCTAATAGCTGAAAAATAAAAATGGATCAGATCTAATATATTAATAAGCTCTGGGACGGGATGCTAGTTCTTTGTTTCTTGTAATATTCTTTGTGTACATATTATTGTGCTAATATTTTGTTTGAATGCCCATGTTTTCTTCGAGCAGTGTTTTGAACTTGAGTAATAAAATATATATATATTTTCACAAAGGTATTGAAATTTATGAAAGCCCAACTTCTTCAAAATAATAATCTTCATCACGTGGTATATTCTTTAACTCAAGGGCAATCTTGCAGTCAGCTACTATAGTAGTAATACTTCAACTCCACAGTTTTAGCGTAATGTAATATGTGCTGTGTAAGTGTAGCACTTTTGAATGAGTGTCCCATCGCAGTGCTATAATATAGTTCAATCTCTTATAATTTGCTTTGATAAGTTTATGTGTATATATATATATATATAAGTGAAACCTCTATAATACACCAATTTTACTTCAGTTATGAAGACATTCCCAAATTTGAATTTCGTGATAAGCTTAGTTTGTTCATTTAATTATATATTAGAACAGAAACCCAATTGTTATCTGGCTTGCTTCATAATGACTTTGGAATTCAATATAAACAAAGGCTGACAAACGCTACTTATCTAGCGCATATCTACTGATCACTTCAGTGAAGTGTTGAAGAAGTCCTACAGTACCATTAAGGTTATGGAGCTTTTTTAAAAGTGTGGACTAAGGTGTACGGAAATGAGGTTTGCCGGACTATATGCTCATTATTGGAGCTTTGTGGATCTAAAGCAGCTTTCCAGCTGAAATGTGGTTTCTCGGGGCTACCCTAAAAGTAGTGCGTGTGTCTTTAGGGGAAGCTAAAGGCTATATGTCTCTCCCCACCAGCCAGTGGACAAAATGAGAAGCTTTCTGTAGGGGTGTAACTAGAAGAAGAATATGCGAGAGTCGGTTATGGGCCCCCCAACCCCCCCCAAAAAACATGATTTTTACACAACAAATTTTTTTCAACAAATTACACATTGAATCATATCTTCAACAATGCAGCATTCAGGATAGGAAAAAGTTACACGTCACAGCCATTGATGGTGTGGTTCTGCAAATATAAAGGACAACCATTAATACACATTGTTTATTAAGCATCCCTCCCTTCAATAAAAAAATAAAATCATGATTTATATACAACTATTTTGGGGGGGGTAGCTATAAATAACACAGTAACATCTTATCTATTAATCATTTTGACTTACTGTAATCCTCAACAATGCAACTGTGGTTCTTTAAGGACAGATCACGGTTATACAACAGGTCACAAGCAATGATTACATGGGCCTGCGAATATAAAGGACATCTATTAATCAACCTGTTTCATACATTGAGTTTCCAATAGGCAACTTTGTCACTAACCATGGGACTATGGGAAGCTATTTAGTGACAAAGATGCCTATAGGAAATTTGGGACAGAGTTTGATTTGCCCCAAGTCTCCCATAGGCATCTTTGTCCCAGCCTCCCACTGCCAACCATGCCCCCCATGTACTTCATTATGTAGGTTGAATGAGAAATAATTGTGACTTCAGCCCACTCATGACATCTCTGGCCTTCGAAAACCATACACAAGATTGCTGCATATCATATGCCAAATTCACAAAGTGGTTGAATATTGGTGTAAAATAACAAGCAAAAAGTGCAGATTATGTCACCAGCATCGCACTTTGACAAAACATAAATTTCACAGTACATAAAGCACTTAATTGTATTTGTATTTTATTCTCTCTCTTGTGAAAGTTTACTTACAAGAAAAGGAACAGAAAAGCACTTTAGACGCTCTTTTTCTGTTTAGGTGGCATCAACAATCCGCCCCTGATTTTGTGTCATGTGACAAAAAAGTGTTACCAGCAAACATTATGAATGGTCAAAATTTAAAATTCAATAATACGGTACTAGTATTCAAATGTTTAATGCTGTATTTCATTAAGTGTTCAAAATATGGGGAACAGCAAATTTCATTTAATGCAGATGGTAAAGAAGAGAAAATGTTTAATAGAATCTATATCTATATACATGGAAACAGAAATGGTTTAATTTGAAAATTCCAAATAGTTGCTACATGAACTTTAACAGTAACTGGATTTGGATAAATATCTAGTTTACTCTGTTCTCTATTCATTTCTGAAAAGCAGATTTTGTTTCCTGGTTTGGACAAAATTCTAACGAGTATTCAATTTCAAAACAAATACTGGAGCAATATTTTCAAGGAAGGAAAACCCTGCAACTTTCCAGACTGATATTTCATTTACTGCAGCATCATTGTAGGGCTTTGTAAGAGATCCAGACTAGATTTTGGATTGAAGGACCACTATCACTGTGCTCTGGGCAGGCTACATGGTATGGGACAGAATGTCCCCAAAATTGGACAGTTTTGATTAACATAAGGTCAACATAAGGAAGGTAAAATAGCTGTAGAATATCACCTAGTTTGAATGTCAGTGCTGGGTAACCGGGTAAATTTTCAAGGAAAAGCCATCTGCTCCACCAGGTGTGGGGACCAGTGGCGTCTCCAGCTTTCATATTTAGGGGGAGCACATGGGGGGGCGGGGACCAAAGTATGGGGGCAATTATAAGACCCTACATATACATATATATGCATTAAACATGCATTTTAACTAAAGATATGTACTTATCTCTTTGAAGCAAAGACTATGATTGAAATATGATTTTAAAAAAATGAACTGGCAGTTATTTTTCATTCTTTAATATTAGCCCCTGCTTCCGTTATATATTAATATTAGCCCCGGCTGCGATAAATATAAATATTAGCCCCGGCTGCCAATATATTTTAATATAAGTCCCTGCTGCCAATATATATATATATATATATATATATATCTATATTTGCCCCTGCGTCATATATATACATATGTATATATATATTAGACCCTGTTGCCAATATATTTTTAGTGAAAAAATTGGACCCTACCCAAGTATTTCCTTGGGTCCCGCTCCACGCTCCCTAGCATACAATCACTCCCTCCGCTACTACACCAAAAAAAAATATTTGCCACACTGACAGCAGATCAGGGGAAGACTGTGAGAGTCAGTGCAGTCTTCCCTCCTTCTGACTGCACCGTGACATTGAGAGGTCCTATCCCCTGTAATCATCCCCAGAGTCCCTTTGTCCCCTCATTCACTAAACCACACCGCTTTTTCACTTACTCCCTGTAGTTCAGGTATAGATCAAATAAAAAACACGTGGAAACAGCATGTGCAACTGAATAAGACATAAAAACCCTTAATTTGCAGGTATAGATAAATAATGTATGGAAACATAGCATTGCATGTATAGATCAACAAAACACACAAACCCAGCATTTCAAGTATAGATCAACTGGAAATCACATGTCAACTCAGCACTGGTATAGATCAAATAAACAACACATGGCATCTTTGTCCCACAAACATGGTACCTGTGCCATCTTTGTCTCATTAACACTCTGCCTGTGCCATCTTGATCCCCAATGCTTAAACCAGGGCTTGACAAATTTGTTTCGAATCTAGGAGCCAGCTAACAAAAGGTAGGAGCCAGGATTTGTTTTTCCCTACACTCACACTTTGCCAAAGCACTTTGCCCCGCACTTATACTTTGTTCCACACTTATAGTTTGCCCCAGCACTTTGCCCTGCACTCACACTTTGCCCCAGCACTTAGTCTCACACTTTGCCCCAGCACTCAGTCTCACACTTTCCACCAGCACCTTGACCCTGCACCGTACATTGCACTCGCACGTTGCACTCGCACACCTCAGATATGCACTCGCTCCAAGTAGCAGAAAAGGTTCTGCGAGCAGCAGAACTTTCTTAATCCAAGTGCATCACATCCGGCGCTCACCCATGACACGTGACTGTGTGAAGGCAGAGACTGCAGAGAGCGTAGCAGAAGCGGAGAAAAGATCGCAGAGGAGGTGACAGCTTAACAACGAATCGGTCATTTGGCTAATCGATAAAAAAAAATTAGTTATTGATTATTATAAATTTTATCAATTTGTTGTTGCAGCCCTACTTCAGATGCAGCTAGGGATGCACCAAAATGAAAATTCTGGACCGGAACCGAAAATTGAGGATTCACTTTTAAAAATAAAAATAAATAACCACACTTTTAATAAATAACACACCAAAACTGTCCAAAAAATAATATATATATATATATATATATATACATATATATATGACAGCAATCACAGTCCTGCCTAGACATACCCAGGTTCCAGCATGTACTGGTTGCCTGGGCATGATAGAAGTGTGATTGCTGTTAATCATGTATTAATATTGTTATTGCATTTTTTTGTCCTATTATGGTGTGTTACTTACTTTTAATAAAAGTGTGGTATACACTCCAAAATTGGACAAAAAATAAATAACAATATTATTTATATTGTTCGCAACCTCTCTTGTACCGCACAGGGGGACCAGGAATGAAGCAGAGTCATGTGATGTGATGTAAATACACATCAACTCACAGGTGAGCAGCAGGACCCTTGCAATCCTACAATAGCTGTGGCCCTGTCTGCAGATCTCACATGGGCCGCACCTCGAGGTCCGGCGGGCTGCAGGTTGGACTCCCCTGGATTAGTGTGCCTTCCATTCTTGGGACATTTTATATATATATATATATATTATACTGAGGATTGGGTTGACAGTACTTTTCAATATCCAGATCTACAGCTTTAAACATGATACCTTATTTCTAATAAAAAATATATATTTATGTTCAACACAATTCATTGTATGTAGTGCAGACAAGACGTTTTAATAAAAAGCCTTAACCGATAAGCATGTTCATTGAGATCAAACTTTTGTCATGTAAATTAAATACAACTTTTTCTCCAGGGCATGAACAGAAAGGAGAGCACCAGATCTCCACAGGTATACATCCAGAATCCTTGAGAGTCTCCCTCAATAACAACCCTGTCAGGTGAGCTGCTCATAATATAAATCTATTGATCATAGAAACCTAACCTCTTTTAGAGTGACAGTGAAACACGACCCTTAATGCTACTAGCACACATATAGCATTGCTAAACATCCTACTTAGCAGAAATGTTAAAATACCACAAGCTTTCTTTAAGAATGAAGCCAGTGCCGAATTTTTATTATTTTATTTTCTCCCAGGTTTTTTTTTAGTTATTTATGCCTCGAACCGGTGTTACTAGTGTACAGAAAGGACTGTAACCTTAGTACAAGAGCAATCGGGTTTCTTTTCTATGGGGAATGGTAGATTGGATGTAGTTTGGAGCTATAACAGCAGAAAATACCTGGAAATAACGGGATTTATTATTTTATCAATAGTTCCTTTGAACTAGAACTACCCTAATCTGGCTATTTGGACTTACCCACTGTTTCATTTTTTAATGCATACTTAATAAATGGTATTTGAGCTTTTTTTAATCATTTTTTTGGGATTTAATTTCAACTTTTTAGTTTGCCCCCCACTATTCCAGATTAGTAAGGGGCAGGTGGCATCTTTTTGAGCAGTCTGTTATTGCTACTTATTTATTTTGTAACAAAACCAATGGGACATCGGTAATCATTGGAAACATATTGGTAACACTGTCCTTGTGTGGATATATATTGGTTCAGTACAAGTGGCAGATATTGATGAAATTGATGATACTTGATGACATATAATAAACATTGTGTTTTATTAGTTCGTTTCTGCCAAATAACAGCATCCACACAGATATACAAGCTTAATTGACACATTCTATTGGTGGTAAACAAATTTGCATAATGGACATTGGCAGCAGAGCCGGACTGGCCCACCGGGATCCCGGGAAACTTCCCGGTGGGCCAGTCGGTCCATGGGCCAGGCGACCGGCAGACTAACATTCAAAACAGCCGCTGAGCGGCTACAGGCGGGATTGAAAGCAGCAGCCTTCTTCAGCCCGGGGCCTAATGAAGTTAAAGGGGCTAGCGTGCACTAACCGCGCCGCCCACATGGCAGCAACTGAATGCATTTAGACATGTAGGCGTGGTCAAGACAACTTGCTGAAGTCCAAACGGAGCATCAGAATGGGAAGAAAGGGGATTTAAGTGAATTCAAACATGGCATGGTTATTTTTACCAGACGGGCTGGTCTGAGTATTTCAGAAACTGCTTAAATTTTCATGCATAACCATCTCTAGGGTTTATGGATTATGATCCCAAAAAGAAACTATCCAGTGAGCAGCAGTTGTGTAGACAAAAACGCCTTGTTGATGTCAGAGGTCAGAGGAGAATAGGCAGACTGGTTTGAGATGACAGAAAGGCAACAGTTACTCAAATAACCACTCATTACAACCAAAGTATGCAGAATACCATCTCTGAAGCAAATAAGGTACAGCAGCGGAAGACCACACCGGGTGCCAGCTAAGAACAGGAAACTGACGCTACAATTTGCACAGGCTCACCAAACTTGGACAATAGAAGACTGGAGGAACTTTGTCTGGTGTGATGAGTCTCGATTCCACCTGCGACAGATGGCAGGATCAGACTTTGGCGTACAAATGAAAACATGGATCCATCCTGCCTTGTATCAACGGTTCAGGCTGGTGGTGTTATAATGCTGTATGGGACATTTTCTTAGCCCCTTAGTACCAACTGATCTTCGTTTAAATGTGACAGCCTACCTGAGTATTGTTGCTGACCATGTCCATCCCTTTATGACCACAGTGTACCCATCCTCTGATCGCTACTTCCAGCAAGATAATGCACCATGTCTCAAGCTCACATCATCTCAAACTGGTTTCTTGAACATGACAATGAGTTCACTGTACTCCAATGGCCACCAGAACTCAATCCAATAGAGCACCTTTGGGATGTGGTGGAACGGGAGATTTGCATCATGGATGTGCAGCCAACAAATCTACAGCAACTGTGTGATGCCATCATGTCCATATGCATCAAAATCTCTGAGGAATGTTTCCAGCACCTTGTGGAAAGTATGCCAAGAAGAATGAAGGCAAAAGGGTTGCCATACAGGTATATATGTTGTCCAGGCTCAAAAGCAGCTCCAAATAATCCTCTCCACCGTACTTCACCGCTGGGATGTTTTCCAATTGGTAGGTCGTGCCCTTTTTACGTCATACATAGGGCATTGTAAAACTTGAAAGACAGTGTGCCTTGTATGCATAGCGTAGGTCTAGATTAGTTAAAGAAACGTGATCCCCGTAGCCTATCAGTTTGGAAATGAGGGATAAGTGATATGTATTCTTGATAGTAATATATTTTAACCCATGGAAGTCAATACAGGGTCAAAGATTTTTCATAATAATTAAAACTTCTTGGCTTAGTAAAGCATGAACAAGCAAAATTTCCTCTCTTGCCACAGTAAAGGCATAATCCTTCTCGGCAGCAATGGGCTTTTTCTTCCTCAGACAGACGAGTGATAGCCATCGTCATACGTTCCTCTGCCATAGCTGATGGGGTGTTAGGGTGAGGAAATGATTGCTCTAATTCAGATACCAGAGAGCAATCTCATCTTTAAGACAATCCGACAAGCCATTTGGAAATGCAGCCCCCAAGGCCTCATTATTTCAGTTGAGTTCAGCGTCTAAGGTCTGAAATTCGGTGGCATAATTGGACAGTGAGCAAGTGCCTTACTGTTGGCCGAAGACGCTGGCGGAGGTGGTGTAGCTAAGGCCTGGCATATCGAAGACCTGTCTGAAAGCAGTAACAAAGTCAATTGTTCAACAGAGGTACATTATGGTCCCAGAGAGGAGATGCCAATGCCACAACTTGGTCAGTGAGAAAGGACAGAATATAACCCACACAAGCTCTGTCAGAGAAGAATGCCTGTGGAGTTATGTTAAGATAAGAAGACAGACCCGGAAGGCTGGAATCAGTGAAGAGCCCTGCTGGATCAAGAGGCCTTATGGCCACATTATACTACTGGTACTCGAACTTAAGAGTTATTGAGGCTAAGATACTCCCTAAGAAGCTTTTTGAACCTAAAAACAATGTTTGGGTTGTTGAGAAGACATTGCTCAATCTCATCTACCCGCTCTCCTTATTGGAAACTTGGAACTAAAGGATTCCAACACAGATGCAAGGGCTGACTATGTAAAAGAGTCCACAAAAGAGTTCAAGCTACCACCAGGCCAGATTATAGTGACACCAATAGAATATAAACCAAACTTGCATAGAAAAGTAAAAGAAAGTTGAAAACTACCCTAAATTAGATAGGGTGCCTCACAACACACTCAATCCCGGAGAAACTATGTTAAACTCCAGGCAAAGTCTGAGAAAAAGGAAAACCAAAAGTTCAAGAATATAAAAACAAAAGAGAAAATCTAAATATCATCTTGAATCTAGAGTTGGGGTCCTCTTACGCTTCTGTCATTCATGTATGCTAATAAGCCAAAGAAAAAATGGGGCGCAGGTTCTAATAAAGGAAAAGTAGAAAATAATAATGTGAAGTGTAAAATCAATAGTATAGATAAATATGCAAAAGTAACTTGTGTAAAATAAAGTAAACTTTTAATATATAAGCAAAATTAGTGCAATGTCCGAGGGACTATGAAATAGCCAGCAAAAGAACACTCACATGTGATTCTAGCACCAAAGTGCTTGGAGAGTGTCGGTATACAGTCCACAAATAAATTCAAGTAGAGTAGTCCAAAGGTAAAAAGAAAACTTCTAGACGCGTTTCGCCAACCTGGCTTCTTCAGTAGAAGTATAATATGCGAATGATGTTATTTCGTTGCTGTATATTTTCTTTTATAGGTACTTCCGTGTGTAGGTCGTTCACCTACGTCATCTCGTAGACGAACGTGGCTCCGTCATCACGCTGTTCACTTCCGCATATGGGTTGTCTCGCGTGAATCATCTACGTTATTTTGTCGTCCGCTATAACTCTAAATTGTTCGCCCACGCCATCCAGTAGAAGGACGCTGCTCCGCCATCATGCTGTTCACCTCCGCGTATGGATCCACGTCACTTTGTCATCTACTTTATTTTTCGTCCATCTTCTATTTGGATTTGTGTTACTATTCAGTTTTTAGTGTGTAGACCATCATTGTTAAGAGTGATTCTTATTCTGTATTTTTTCTTTCGTTATCATGCTTCTTTTTATGTGGATTAAAGGTGGTTTTTGTGTGTGTTTCTTCTTTGCAAAATTGTTGTCAATTTCTGTATATAGTGGGTACAACCATCTCAGAAGTGAAAAGCAAAAAAAGAAAAGGGTTAATAAACAGGTAAGTAAAGTCAATGTTGTGATTGACCTAAGTGCCCACAAAGTGACATCTGAGGAAAAAATATTAACCAAAAAGGGGTCATATATAAAATAACAAAATCCTGTGTAAAAAATAACATTTATATGTGAAGTATATAGATAGCCTAAATAAAAATAAGCTATGTGTATAGAGGTTAAATCTCCTAAAAGATGATCCCGAAGTACCAGTATAGGTACACGGAAAGAAAGAAAAAAGGGGGAAAAAAAGAAGAAAAAAAAAAAAAAAAAAAAAAAAAAAAAAAAAAAAAGGAAGAAAAAAGAAAAAAAGGGGGAGTGTGTATATCCCATTACCAAAAGAGAAAATGTATATAGGTGATGACGAAAGTTGACTCTATATATTCTGGAGGTGTGCTGACATAAATGTGTGTATATCAAAATATCCTTATATGTACATATCAACATATCTTTTTTATTCTAAAAATCTTTATTATTGTTCTAAAAAATAAAATCCTTAAAGGGAATTTCTCCATAAAGAACCTCAAATATGTAATAAAAAAATGATATAATGACAATTTTAATATGATAAAAAAGTGAAGTGGTTCTAAAATAAAAAAAGAAGAAGAAGAAAAAATTGTTTTTATTAAAAGTGTAAGTAACTTACACTAATTACAATGAAGTCCATAAAGGGAAAAAGCTGTAAATGTATGAACGACTGCATTAATTAAAATAAAGTCCATACTGGGAATCACTCCATAAAAAGCTTAAAAACGTATAGTATGTAAATTTACAATTATATGTATAAAATTAAATAAAAGTAATATGATTATAAAAATGGTATTATGTATTTCATTTATACATTATGGAAAAAGGAAAAAAGGTTAGTCCATAAAGGCTAAAATGTCAATTTCCATGTTAAGTCCTCCTTTTTTATGTGTCTGAAATCTGTATATCCACTCAGTTTCCCGTTTCGCAAGTGTTTCTTTAATATTTCCTCCCCGCCAATGTGGAATGACAATATCTATCCCTATAATTTTTAAACTTTCAAGAGAAAACATTTTACAGGTATTAGCATGTCTCGGCACGCTGTGTTTAAGGTTATTATGTTTAATACCACCTAAGTGTTCCAATGCTCTAGTTTTTAATTTTCTCGAGGTTCGTCCTATATATTGGGCGCCACATTTGCATTGTAACATATATATCACATTAGTGGTGTTACAATTGATAAAATGTTTAATCTTATATTCTTTCCCCGTAATGGTGCATCTAAAGTCTGTACTTTTTTTCTCTTGTATATTGCATGTTTTGCAAAGTTTACATCTTCCACATTTGTGGAATCCAGGAGTTTTTATTGAGAGGAAATTAAGATTTTGTTCTTTAATCTCAGGTAATGCACTAGGTGCCAAAATAGTTTTCAGATTATCAGTTTTTTTATATATAATGTTAGGTTGTTCTGGTAATATTTCCTTTAAAATGTTATCCTGTTTTAAAATGGGCCAACATTTTCTAACAGCTCTTTTAATTTCAAATGCCTTGTCATTGTATCTTGTACAGAACGAGAACTCGAACTTCTTGTTAGGATTTGATGAAATCTTGAAGAATTCTTCTCTCTTTTTCTCTTGAATAGACTTGAAGCTCTTTTGTAATAATTCCTGTGGATAGTTTTTGTCTTCAAATTTTGATATAAGTTTTTGGCTTTGGGCTATGAATTCGTTCTCTTCTGTACAGTTTCGGCGAATCCGACCGATCTGTCCTCTTGGGATGTTTTTTAGCCAGCTTGGATAATGGCAACTAGAAAAATTAATATAGCTGTTTCTATCAGTTGGTTTAAAATATGTTTTTGTATGAATTTCTTCTCCTTTTATATAGAGGGTTAGATCCAAAAAATTGATTTCTTCTTTGTGTATGCAAGAAGTAAATCGTAAATTGTAATCGTTCAGGTTAACATATGAAATGAAGGAATTCAGTTGTTCCAGAGAGCCATCCCAAATAATCAAGATGTCATCGATATATCTACGCCAGAGGACTAGATTCGCATAAAACGGGTTGTGGGACCAAATGTGTTCTGTTTCCCAGTCTGCTACATACAGATTTGCGTAACTGGGTGCGAATCTAGTCCCCATGGCTGTTCCACATAATTGTAAAAAGAATTTGGATTCAAACCAGAAATAGTTATGTGTGAGAATAAATTCGATACATTTTACAATGAAGTCTCTTTGTAGTGGATCCATTTTTGTATCTTTTTCCAGTACTTTTTCAATCGTTTGTATTCCTTTTTTATGTGGTATCACTGTGTATAAAGATGTGACATCAATAGTAGCCCATGTGTAGTTTGGTGACCACTTTATCTCTTTTATGATTTCTAATATATGTTTCGTATCTCGTATATATGAGGGGGAAAGAGTGACGTATTTCTGGAGAAAGAAGTCGACGTATTGAGATGTATTACTGGTCAGGGAGTTTATTCCACTAATTATGGGCCTTCCTGGAGGGGTGGACATACTTTTGTGAATTTTAGGCAGAAAATAAAAAATGGCCAATTTTGGAAATTCAATATTAAGAAAATTAAATTCTTGGTCATTGAGGACTCCGTTATTTTTACCCTCTATTAGCATTTCTTTAAATTCTGTATGAAAGAGTTTAGTAGGATCTGTTTTTAATTCCTTATATGTTGTTTCGTCCTTTAGAATGCGGTGTGCTTCTTGTAAATAGTAGGTTCTGTCCATAATGACTATTGACCCTCCCTTATCGGCCGCTTTAACTACTATTTGTTTGTTCTCTTTTAATGTTTTTAAACTCTTCTGTTCCTGTTTGGTAAGGTTATGTTTCCGTTTGGTTTGTTTTTCAATCTTTTCAAATTCTTGTAATAACATATCCGAAAACACCTGTAGGTGTTCGCTTTTCTCTTGATAGGGGAAGAACAAAGATTTAGGTTTGAAAGAAGTATGAGTGATAGTGTCTACCTGTGTACATTCATTTTTTTCTTCAATGTTTGATTCTTTTTTCTTAAAGAATCTCTTGATTGTTAATTTTCGTATAAATTTTTGAGTGTCCATAAAAAGTTCAAAGCCACTCGGGCCTTTGTTCGGAGCAAATTTAAGTCCTTTTGAAAGCAACTTGAGTTCTGTGGGATTAAGGGTAATACTGGAGATGTTAATGATATCGTCATTAGAATCTATTTTAGATTTAAAACCTTGTCCTCTATGTCCTCTGGGTCTCTGGAAGTTTTCTTTCTTTTTATGGGGGACTGAGAGAATGTTTGAAATCTGTTCGGATTCTCTCTGGTTGGAAGATTCCATTTCCATTCCTTTCCTGGGTCGTCTTTTGGGTACCGCTCCCTCTCTAAAAAAGACTGTTTATAGTCTTGTTGTTTTTTCTGGTCTATATACTTATCTTGATGTTTTTCCCATATGGATGTTTTATCTATAAAATCTCTATTTTTACTCGGTTTGTTAAAATATTTGGATTCCCTTTTCTGTTGTTCATTCTTCTTATTGTATGTAGTGTATATGTCTTTGTGAAAATTAGGTTTCTTTAAAATTCTCTCTTGTTGGTTCCTGGCGAAATTTCCCTTTTGTTTGGTTCCCTGATTAAAATATGTTCTGGATCCTTGTGTATCTCTATCTTTAATCGGAATTCTATTACTTCCTCTTTGGTAGTCTCCCTGATCTCTTTTTAATTTTTTCTTTTTATTGTCTATAATAGACTCTTCTATTTTTTGAATTTTTATTTTTAAATCTTCATTTCTCTTATTTATTTCGGAAGTATCTATATTTAAATATATGTTGTCTTCAATTTGTCTGATTTCAGACTCAATATTTTTTAAGTTTTCTTGTTGGACTTCTACTAATAATAGCATTAAATCTGTGGAACATTTGTCTAGGATGGTGTTCCATTTATCCATAAACAAGGTGTTATCTTGTCCAAAAGCTGGGTATTTATTAATTCTTAGACCTCTCGGTATTAATTTGTTTTTAATATAGTGTTCAAGAAAAGTTATCTCCCACCATTTTTTAAGTTCTTTTTCTGCTAGTCTTTCTAGCTGTGTGAACAATTTTGTGGGGGAATTTGTTTCTGTGTGTTCATGTGTAAAAATACTGTGTAGTTTTTGAGATCTCTGTTCTCTAGTGCTTGTATATAAATTTCTAGAGTGAGCCATCAGTACAGGTGAATTGAGAATGAGGAAGAAAAATAATTATATAAAAGCTATATAAGTAAATCTCAAATCACGTGTGATGTGTGAATAAACAAATATGGTGATATCTCCTAAATAAGCCTGCAGCAACCCAAAAAAACACTCCTCCTCAGGGTGTAAAAACTCAAATAAGCCAAAGAAAAAATGGGGCGCAGGTTCTAATAAAGGAAAAGTAGAAAATAATAATGTGAAGTGTAAAATCAATAGTATAGATAAATATGCAAAAGTAACTTGTGTAAAATAAAGTAAACTTTTAATATATAAGCAAAATTAGTGCAATGTCCGAGGGACTATGAAATAGCCAGCAAAAGAACACTCACATGTGATTCTAGCACCAAAGTGCTTGGAGAGTGTCGGTATACAGTCCACAAATAAATTCAAGTAGAGTAGTCCAAAGGTAAAAAGAAAACTTCTAGACGCGTTTCGCCAACCTGGCTTCTTCAGTAGAAGTATAATATGCGAATGATGTTATTTCGTTGCTGTATATTTTCTTTTATAGGTACTTCCGTGTGTAGGTCGTTCACCTACGTCATCTCGTAGACGAACGTGGCTCCGTCATCACGCTGTTCACTTCCGCATATGGATTGTCTCGCGTGAATCATCTACGTTATTTTGTCGTCCGCTATAACTCTAAATTGTTCGCCCGCGCCATCCAGTAGAAGGACGCTGCTCCGCCATCATGCTGTTCACCTCCGCGTATGGATCCACGTCACTTTGTCATCTACTTTATTTTTCGTCCATCTTCTATTTGGATTTGTGTTACTATTCAGTTTTTAGTGTGTAGACCATCATTGTTAAGAGTGATTCTTATTCTGTATTTTTTCTTTCGTTATCATGCTTCTTTTTATGTGGATTAAAGGTGGTTTTTGTGTGTGTTTCTTCTTTGCAAAATTGTTGTCAATTTCTGTATATAGTGGGTACAACCATCTCAGAAGTGAAAAGCAAAAAAAGAAAAGGGTTAATAAACAGGTAAGTAAAGTCAATGTTGTGATTGACCTAAGTGCCCACAAAGTGACATCTGAGGAAAAAATATTAACCAAAAAGGGGTCATATATAAAATAACAAAATCCTGTGTAAAAAATAACATTTATATGTGAAGTATATAGATAGCCTAAATAAAAATAAGCTATGTGTATAGAGGTTAAATCTCCTAAAAGATGATCCCGAAGTACCAGTATAGGTACACGGAAAGAAAGAAAAAAGGGGGAAAAAAAAAAAAAAAAAAAAAAAAAAAAAAAAAAAGGAAGAAAAAAGAAAAAAAGGGGGAGTGTGTATATCCCATTACCAAAAGAGAAAATGTATATAGGTGATGACGAAAGTTGACTCTATATATTCTGGAGGTGTGCTGACATAAATGTGTGTATATCAAAATATCCTTATATGTACATATCAACATATCTTTTTTATTCTAAAAATCTTTATTATTGTTCTAAAAAATAAAATCCTTAAAGGGTTTTTTTTTTTTTTTTTTCTTCTTTTTTTCCCCCTTTTTTCTTTCTTTCCGTGTACCTATACTGGTACTTCGGGATCATCTTTTAGGAGATTTAACCTCTATACACATAGCTTATTTTTATTTAGGCTATCTATATACTTCACATATAAATGTTATTTTTTACACAGGATTTTGTTATTTTATATATGACCCCTTTTTGGTTAATATTTTTTCCTCAGATGTCACTTTGTGGGCACTTAGGTCAATCACAACATTGACTTTACTTACCTGTTTATTAACCCTTTTCTTTTTTTGCTTTTCACTTCTGAGATGGTTGTACCCACTATATACAGAAATTGACAACAATTTTGCAAAGAAGAAACACACACAAAAACCACCTTTAATCCACATAAAAAGAAGCATGATAACGAAAGAAAAAATACAGAATAAGAATCACTCTTAACAATGATGGTCTACACACTAAAAACTGAATAGTAACACAAATCCAAATAGAAGATGGACGAAAAATAAAGTAGATGACAAAGTGACGTGGATCCATACGCGGAGGTGAACAGCATGATGGCGGAGCAGCGTCCTTCTACTGGATGGCGCGGGCGAACAATTTAGAGTTATAGCGGACGACAAAATAACGTAGATGATTCACGCGAGACAATCCATATGCGGAAGTGAACAGCGTGATGACGGAGCCACGTTCGTCTACGAGATGACGTAGGTGAACGACCTACACACGGAAGTACCTATAAAAGAAAATATACAGCAACGAAATAACATCATTCGCATATTATACTTCTACTGAAGAAGCCAGGTTGGCGAAACGCGTCTAGAAGTTTTCTTTTTACCTTTGGACTACTCTACTTGAATTTATTTGTGGACTGTATACCGACACTCTCCAAGCACTTTGGTGCTAGAATCACATGTGAGTGTTCTTTTGCTGGCTATTTCATAGTCCCTCGGACATTGCACTAATTTTGCTTATATATTAAAAGTTTACTTTATTTTACACAAGTTACTTTTGCATATTTATCTATACTATTGATTTTACACTTCACATTATTATTTTCTACTTTTCCTTTATTAGAACCTGCGCCCCATTTTTTCTTTGGCTTATTTGAGTTTTTACACCCTGAGGAGGAGTGTTTTTTTGGGTTGCTGCAGGCTTATTTAGGAGATATCACCATATTTGTTTATTCACACATCACACGTGATTTGAGATTTACTTATATAGCTTTTATATAATTATTTTTCTTCCTCATTCTCAATTCACCTGTACTGATGGCTCACTCTAGAAATTTATATACAAGCACTAGAGAACAGAGATCTCAAAAACTACACAGTATTTTTACACATGAACACACAGAAACAAATTCCCCCACAAAATTGTTCACACAGCTAGAAAGACTAGCAGAAAAAGAACTTAAAAAATGGTGGGAGATAACTTTTCTTGAACACTATATTAAAAACAAATTAATACCGAGAGGTCTAAGAATTAATAAATACCCAGCTTTTGGACAAGATAACACCTTGTTTATGGATAAATGGAACACCATCCTAGACAAATGTTCCACAGATTTAATGCTATTATTAGTAGAAGTCCAACAAGAAAACTTA
Organism: Spea multiplicata; assembly: GCA_009364415.1. Taxonomy (NCBI): domain Eukaryota; kingdom Metazoa; phylum Chordata; class Amphibia; order Anura; family Pelobatidae; genus Spea; species Spea multiplicata. The sequence goes on from VKOC01016339.1 coordinate 35,226, forward strand.
AAAAATATTGAGTCTGAAATCAGACAAATTGAAGACAACATATATTTAAATATAGATACTTCCGAAATAAATAAGAGAAATGAAGATTTAAAAATAAAAATTCAAAAAATAGAAGAGTCTATTATAGACAATAAAAAGAAAAAATTAAAAAGAGATCAGGGAGACTACCAAAGAGGAAGTAATAGAATTCCGATTAAAGATAGAGATACACAAGGATCCAGAACATATTTTAATCAGGGAACCAAACAAAAGGGAAATTTCGCCAGGAACCAACAAGAGAGAATTTTAAAGAAACCTAATTTTCACAAAGACATATACACTACATACAATAAGAAGAATGAACAACAGAAAAGGGAATCCAAATATTTTAACAAACCGAGTAAAAATAGAGATTTTATAGATAAAACATCCATATGGGAAAAACATCAAGATAAGTATATAGACCAGAAAAAACAACAAGACTATAAACAGTCTTTTTTAGAGAGGGAGCGGTACCCAAAAGACGACCCAGGAAAGGAATGGAAATGGAATCTTCCAACCAGAGAGAATCCGAACAGATTTCAAACATTCTCTCAGTCCCCCATAAAAAGAAAGAAAACTTCCAGAGACCCAGAGGACATAGAGGACAAGGTTTTAAATCTAAAATAGATTCTAATGACGATATCATTAACATCTCCAGTATCACCCTTAATCCCACAGAACTCAAGTTGCTTTCAAAAGGACTTAAATTTGCTCCGAACAAAGGCCCGAGTGGCTTTGAACTTTTTATGGACACTCAAAAATTTATACGAAAATTAACAATCAAGAGATTCTTTAAGAAAAAAGAATCAAACATTGAAGAAAAAAATGAATGTACACAGGTAGACACTATCACTCATACTTCTTTCAAACCTAAATCTTTGTTCTTCCCCTATCAAGAGAAAAGCGAACACCTACAGGTGTTTTCGGATATGTTATTACAAGAATTTGAAAAGATTGAAAAACAAACCAAACGGAAACATAACCTTACCAAACAGGAACAGAAGAGTTTAAAAACATTAAAAGAGAACAAACAAATAGTAGTTAAAGCGGCCGATAAGGGAGGGTCAATAGTCATTATGGACAGAACCTACTATTTACAAGAAGCACACCGCATTCTAAAGGACGAAACAACATATAAGGAATTAAAAACAGATCCTACTAAACTCTTTCATACAGAATTTAAAGAAATGCTAATAGAGGGTAAAAATAACGGAGTCCTCAATGACCAAGAATTTAATTTTCTTAATATTGAATTTCCAAAATTGGCCATTTTTTATTTTCTGCCTAAAATTCACAAAAGTATGTCCACCCCTCCAGGAAGGCCCATAATTAGTGGAATAAACTCCCTGACCAGTAATACATCTCAATACGTCGACTTCTTTCTCCAGAAATACGTCACTCTTTCCCCCTCATATATACGAGATACGAAACATATATTAGAAATCATAAAAGAGATAAAGTGGTCACCAAACTACACATGGGCTACTATTGATGTCACATCTTTATACACAGTGATACCACATAAAAAAGGAATACAAACGATTGAAAAAGTACTGGAAAAAGATACAAAAATGGATCCACTACAAAGAGACTTCATTGTAAAATGTATCGAATTTATTCTCACACATAACTATTTCTGGTTTGAATCCAAATTCTTTTTACAATTATGTGGAACAGCCATGGGGACTAGATTCGCACCCAGTTACGCAAATCTGTATGTAGCAGACTGGGAAACAGAACACATTTGGTCCCACAACCCGTTTTATGCGAATCTAGTCCTCTGGCGTAGATATATCGATGACATCTTGATTATTTGGGATGGCTCTCTGGAACAACTGAATTCCTTCATTTCATATGTTAACCTGAACGATTACAATTTACGATTTACTTCTTGCATACACAAAGAAGAAATCAATTTTTTGGATCTAACCCTCTATATAAAAGGAGAAGAAATTCATACAAAAACATATTTTAAACCAACTGATAGAAACAGCTATATTAATTTTTCTAGTTGCCATTATCCAAGCTGGCTAAAAAACATCCCAAGAGGACAGATCGGTCGGATTCGCCGAAACTGTACAGAAGAGAACGAATTCATAGCCCAAAGTCAAAAACTTATATCAAAATTTGAAGACAAAAACTATCCACAGGAATTATTACAAAAGAGCTTCAAGTCTATTCAAGAGAAAAAGAGAGAAGAATTCTTCAAGATTTCATCAAATCCTAACAAGAAGTTCGAGTTCTCGTTCTGTACAAGATACAATGACAAGGCATTTGAAATTAAAAGAGCTGTTAGAAAATGTTGGCCCATTTTAAAACAGGATAACATTTTAAAGGAAATATTACCAGAACAACCTAACATTATATATAAAAAAACTGATAATCTGAAAACTATTTTGGCACCTAGTGCATTACCTGAGATTAAAGAACAAAATCTTAATTTCCTCTCAATAAAAACTCCTGGATTCCACAAATGTGGAAGATGTAAACTTTGCAAAACATGCAATATACAAGAGAAAAAAAGTACAGACTTTAGATGTACCATTACGGGGAAAGAATATAAGATTAAACATTTTATCAACTGTAACACCACTAATGTGATATATATGTTACAATGCAAATGTGGCGCCCAATATATAGGACGAACCTCGAGAAAATTAAAAACTAGAGCATTGGAACACTTAGGTGGTATTAAACATAATAACCTTAAACACAGCGTGCCGAGACATGCTAATACCTGTAAAATGTTTTCTCTTGAAAGTTTAAAAATTATAGGGATAGATATTGTCATTCCACATTGGCGGGGAGGAAATATTAAAGAAACACTTGCGAAACGGGAAACTGAGTGGATATACAGATTTCAGACACATAAAAAAGGAGGACTTAACATGGAAATTGACATTTTAGCCTTTATGGACTAACCTTTTTTCCTTTTTCCATAATGTATAAATGAAATACATAATACCATTTTTATAATCATATTACTTTTATTTAATTTTATACATATAATTGTAAATTTACATACTATACGTTTTTAAGCTTTTTATGGAGTGATTCCCAGTATGGACTTTATTTTAATTAATGCAGTCGTTCATACATTTACAGCTTTTTCCCTTTATGGACTTCATTGTAATTAGTGTAAGTTACTTACACTTTTAATAAAAACAATTTTTTCTTCTTCTTCTTTTTTTATTTTAGAACCACTTCACTTTTTTATCATATTAAAATTGTCATTATATCATTTTTTTATTACATATTTGAGGTTCTTTATGGAGAAATTCCCTTTAAGGATTTTATTTTTTAGAACAATAATAAAGATTTTTAGAATAAAAAAGATATGTTGATATGTACATATAAGGATATTTTGATATACACACATTTATGTCAGCACACCTCCAGAATATATAGAGTCAACTTTCGTCATCACCTATATACATTTTCTCTTTTGGTAATGGGATATACACACTCCCCCTTTTTTCTTTCCTTCTGTGTACCTATACTGGTACTTCGGGATCATCTTTTAGGAGATTTAACCTCTATACACATAGCTTATTCTTGATTTAGGCTATCCATATACTTCACATATAAACGTTATTATTTACACAGGATTTTGTTATTTTATATATGACCCCTTTTTGGTTAATATTTTTTCCTCAGATGTCCGTTTCTTGCACTTTGTGGGCACTTAGGTCAATCACAACATTGACTTTACTTACCTGTTTATTAACCCTTTTCTTTTTTGCTTTTCACTTCTGAGATGGTTGTACCCACTACATACAGAAATTGACAACAATTTTGCAAAGAAGAAACACACACAAAAACCACCTTTAATCCACATAAAAAGAAGCATGATAACGAAAGAAAAAATACAGAATAAGAATCACTTTTAACAATGATGGTCTACACACCAAAAACTGAATAGTAACACAAATCCAAATAGAAGATGGACGAAAAATAAAGTAGACGACAAAGTGACGTGGATCCATACGCGGAGGTGAACAGCATGATGGCGGAGCAGCGTCCTTCTACTGGATGGCGTGGGCGAACAATTTAGAGTTATAGCGGACGACAAAATAACGTAGATGATTCACGCGAGACAACCCATATGCGGAAGTGAACAGCGTGATGACGGAGCCACGTTCGTCTACGAGATGACGTAGGTGAACGACCTACACACGGAAGTACCTATAAAAGAAAATATACAGCAATGAAACAACATCATTCGCATATCATACTTCTACTGAAGAAGCCAGGTTGGCGAAACGCGTCTAGAAGTTTTCTTTTTACCTTTGGACTACTCTACTTGAATTTAATTGTGGACTGTATACCGACACTCTCCAAGCACTTTGGTGCTAGAATCACATGTGAGTGTTCTTTTTGCTGGCTATTTCATAGTCCCTCGGACATTGCACTAATTTTGCTTATATATTAAAAGTTTACTTTATTTTACACAAGCTACTTTTGCATATCTATCTATACTATTGATTTTACACTTCACACTATTATTTTCTACTTTTCCTTTATTAGAACCTGCGCCCCATTTTTTCTTTGGTTTATTTGAGTTTTTACACCCTGAGGAGGAGTGTTTTTTTGGGTCGCTGCAGGCTTATTTAGGAGATATCACCATATTTGTTTATTCACACACCACACGTGATTTGAGATTTACTTCTATAGCTTTTATAAAAAAACATAATTAAAAAAAAAAAGGTTTAAGAAAATCCAATGAGGAAGGTAGCTACCATGGTAACCAATGTTGTTATTAAAGAAGTTAAAAGTGGCAGCATGCTGTCAACTATTGTGAAATTTGTTTTTGTCGCTTTTACATATTGGTTTAGCATATATGGAACCAGCTGGAAGGATGCTGCTGATTTTTGTTTATCTTTTTATACTTACATTTGCCATGGTAAAAAGCAGTTGTATTAGCCCGTCTGCTCTATAAACTAATTTTAATTTTACAGTAAGAGAAGCTGGATGAATCAGCAACATACTAAGTGCAAAGGAGAGGTTTCCTCAAAAGTCTTTACATACATAAGACTCCTGGCAGGAGCAGAGGGTGGGCAGCCTCTACCACATTGCCACTACTTACTGCATTTGTGGTTGGTTTATCAGTACTTGGTATTTAGTTGACACTCTAGGGTTGAGTTAGGTACCTATAAATAGCTAATTCTGCATTGTTTTTCCTAGGTAAGCTACTTATATCAGGGGTGTCCAACTTGCGGCCCTCCAGCTGCTGCAGGACTACATCTCCCATAGAGCTCTTTCAGCTAATGGGCTGGCTGAGGAGTATGGGAGATGTAGTCCTACAGCAGCTGGAGGGCCACAGGTTGGACAACCCTGACTTATATGGTTGATACTGAAATCTAACTATAGCAAAACAAAATCTGACTTGTCTCCAAAGATGAAAACTGTATCATGCTTGGTTCTTAAAGGGTTATGTCTTGTGTTAGTGGGACCACAAGGAGACTACAAAGTTAAAAACAAAATGTAACAGAGTTTATCCTTTTGAAACATGCCCGTTTTATTTATTGATATATTTTTTAATTTTAGGTAGAAACTTGGATTAGTACAACCATTCTGGGAAAAATTGTGATTTACGGTTTTGTTTGCTAAATGCATTTTATTTGAATTATCCATTTACAAATAAATTGAAAATTGAAATAGTTTCCACTAACTTTAGAAATATACACATAAGTAAAAGGTTTAAAAGACAGCCTATGACTGCAATTATGTTAACCAGTTATGTAAATTGTATACAACATGTTCAGGATAATTGGAAAGCGTTTTAATGTCACATTTTGACCCTCATAAATGTTAATGCTCAAGATAAACACATTTTTTGTAGGAATAGTTCAGTAAGATTATTGCTTTCTGCGATTACTGTTCAGCTGTCTAACATTGTGTTTGTCTGCTTATTATGCTAATTGAGAATCTGTTGTTGGTTTTTACTAATAAAACGTGATTCTAACACACCCATTTATATATATACAATTGCAAAAGAAAACAATCTGTAAAACAAAATCATTCAAGTTATCAGTTTGATTAGCCTCAAACATTACTTCCTACAATGGCTGCTTTGCAGATCTTATGGAACCAATGACAAAGGGCATACCTACAAATGAAATCAAATAGCTGCAGAAGTATAAATAAACTAATATACTTCAAAACTATTCATAACATGGTTGTGTATTTTTTCCTACAGTTGTGGCTGTTGTGAATTCAACATAAACATTTAACTATGGTTTTTAATTAAAGGTGTTATTTTGTGTCCCCCCCTTTAATTGTATATTATGTTCACATGCTCAAAATGAGCCTTGAAACTTATCCAGATTTTATTTAGGAAAAAAAACTAAAAGACTAAGAAATTAATTTATTATTAATTTCCTGTCCTGAAATCCCCTCTTTTATTCATTCTTACAAGTGCTACTGGAACTAACTGTCATGGTCAGGACTACTTGCCAAGCCGTGACTGTGTGGAGGGCGTGGGCATGAACGGGTTAATAGCACCAGGCCCCTTGATTTACTTCACCCTTTAACAAGGCATAAATTACACCAAATAAGCCCCCAAATCCTGCCTGTATCCCCCCAGGTAGTCTGCCACCACTCACGGATTCATGAGATATCCGAATTAAAATATCTCTCTCTATATATATCAACTCACTCCGGGCAAACAACATATATATATATATATATATTATATATAATTAATATATATATATATATATTAATATAATCCTCTAGAAATTAGGTAATAACAATTTGGTAACGTGTTATCCTCTCTTAGGGTTTGTGGATATCAATACTAGAGCCCAAAGACAGATTTGGGATTATGAATATTTCAATAACAAAAAGACAAATGTTACACAGTGCTACAATTACAAAAAAAAAAGATATACAAAAGAAATACAAAACAGGCAAACAGTTCTTAAAGACGATGGGACTTAAACATAAGACCCTCACTCACAAGTTTCTTCAAGAAGCCGGCCTGTGGAAACTCATTAAGTCCAGATGGTTTTCTATGGTGGTGTTCAGAGTAAATGGTGGAGTTCTCCTCTGAGGTCCCTGCATTGCAGGAAAACACCCCTCTGGCCACATGATCAATTATATCACACCTTTTCCATAAATTGATTGCCATCTTTGATCTGTCAATAAGTTATGGTGGGGTAAAGGTGATGGAAAACCCCTCCACTTAAGCTAGGAATGGAATTTCTATAACTCAGGATCCTTATCAGTTGGACCATGAATCACCACAGATACAGAGGGCATGAACAAAGAAACTGATTAAAATCAACATCAAATTAACCCTTTCAATGCTTACATGAAAAGAACCACCTCTGCTAGATTACCCTTCCATGCATCCACTACATCATATGAGTTAATCATGACACTAACCAGCTTCATCCAAATGGAAGCAGTGGCATAAGAAGAGAGAAGAAAAAACTTGATAGGTTCTATTTACTAAAGCTTTCGGTTGTTAGTTGAAATCAGAGTTACCTCAACTGACTTGATTTAGGCACTATTGTGACTTCTAACTCACTGCAAAAAAAAATCTCACGTATGACATGAATTTTTTTTTAATGGAGCTAGTGAGTTGCCCTTCCTTTGTATAGGGCCTACTTATGCCCCTTTAACCCCATACTCTGCTCAATGAGATGAAATGTATCTTAATCCTTTGGAGATGTATGCCGATGATGTTGGATTACAAGGATCAAAAGCGTGGTTTTAATCTTGGTCCTGAAGGGATTAACCTCCTCCATCCCACAGGAGATGGATGAAGGGCGACACTGGCTGGTGTCCATGCCTTTCAAAATTGTATTTTATTTATCGACAGGGGTTGGGGTGAGCGATTGGGGGACACTTTTATACATTAACCCTTCATCCCACTAGTAATATGATGAAAGTAGGGGGAAGTATACCTAGGGGTCTGTGTCACCCATGGAGAGTATAAAAAGCATATGCCTTCCAGCACCCCTCAAGCCACCGGGCGTGGAGTGGAGGAAGACGGTGAGGCATTTGTCAACCCACCTTGATTAATATGGGGTCCTGGGGAACCCCCATTTCGTTTTTAAAACATTTATTTATTTTATTTATTTAATAAAATGGGAGAGGTAGTGCTGAGCATGTGCACTCAGCTTCTTTGGTCGACCATGACGAGGCCTGTTCTGAGTGGAACCTGTCCTGTGAAACCACTGTATGGTCTTGTCCAACGTGCTGCAGCTCAGTTTCAGGGCAATCTTCTTGTAGCCTAGGCCATCTTTGTGTAGAGAAAGCAAAAAAAGGAGCACCTCCACAAGTGGGTGTGAAAGTAAAAAATATATATAAATACCCTACAGGTCTTGCTGCTCCCAAAATAACACTCACAAGTGTTACAAGAAACAATGTATCAGCTGCCGGGGCGCATAGACATGTGGGAAAAAAAATATAGAAAATATAGTGTAATAAATCCCAGCAAAGGGGATAATATGTGATATTAATTGCACTCACAAGCATGCTTGAAAAGATAGCTCATCAACGGTATGATATCTGTGTCTTCTTGAAGTTCTGTGGTAGATAAACGTAGATAATACTTTAATAAATGAAGGTAAAAAACTTACAAGCGGATTGGCAGAACAGTAAGGTTATGCATTAAAGCAGTGTGGGACTGTCCTCCACGATAGAAGTAAGTAGTCGATAAGTCCGTGTGTATAAAGTCTGTGATGAAGTTAATAAATCTCTCAACGCGTTTCGCCGAGCTTAAATGTCGGCTTCCTCAGGAGAAATCCAAAATTCAATCTGTGTCCCGTCTGTATCTTCACAGCTTATAAAGCTCCCGGTCGTCGTCTCCTTCCGTTTGCGTCATCACGTTTTGTCTTTTTTTCTTTTTATTTCTTTATTGATCCGTTCATTGTCTCTTAGGCGCATACGAATAAAGTTTGTTGCATCGGGTAAAAAACAGGACGGCGAAAGACGTGGAGCTCTTCATTTCATATCATCGTCAGGACTCTTGGTGGCCCGTATTCGTGAGCGGTAAGTATAGAAAGCAAATTGGAAACATATGTGAAGATGAAAAATTATGTAAATAACATATCTGATGTGTTAATAAAATTGTTTTTTCTTTTCTCAGGAGTATAACCCAATAAATGGAGAACCCGTAGAAGAAATGGATGGGAAAGATAGAAATGGAAGATAACTGAATATATATTTGGAGTGTCATAGTTGTAACTGTATATATATAAATGGGCAATGTATCTTATAATCCCCTTTGAGAGACTTCACGTATTGTATAAAAAAAAAAGAAACAAAATATGGTAAATAAAGTAGCCTTACATATGTAACAGTGTTAATTATGCCAATATTGTGTGTGGTAAAGTAATTGACCGAGGAATGAATAAGAACCTATAGATACAAATGTGTAAAATGAAACTGCATGTTGTGTATGTGACACAATATTAAGCTCGGCGAAACGCGTTGAGAGATTTATTAACTTCATCACAGATCCACGGACTTTCTACACACGGACTTATCGACTACTTACTTCTATCGTGGAGGACATTCCCACACTGCTTTTATGCATAACCTTACTGTTATGCCAATCCGCTTGTAAGTTTTTTTACCTTCATTTATTAAAGTATTATCTACGTTTTTTGCACTATTTTCGGTTTCTGATTTCTACCACAGAACTTCAAAAAGACACAGATATCATACCGTTGATGAGCTATCTTTTCAAGCACGCTTGTGAGTGCAATTAATATCACATATTATCCCCTTTGCTGGGATTTATTACACTATATTTTCTATATTATTTTCCCACATGTCTATGCGCCCCGGCACCTGATACATGTTTGCGTAGAGAAAGAGTTATTTGCCATGAGGTGCCATGTTGAACTTCCAGTGACCAGTATGAGAGAGTGTGAGAGCGATAACACCAAATTTAACACACCTGCTCCCCATTCACACCTGATACCTTGTAACACTAATGAGTCACATGACACCGGGGAGGGGAAATGGCTAATTGGGCCCAATTTGGACATTTCCACTTAGGGGTGTTCTCACTTTTGTTGCCAAGGTTTAGACATTAATGGCTGTGTGTTGAGATATTTTGAGGGGACAGCAAATTTACACTGTTATACAGCCTGTACACTCACTACTTTACATTGTAGCAGAGTGTCATTTCTTCAGTGTTATATACAATACTTACACAAATGTGAGGGGTGTACTCACTTTTGTAAGATTCTGTATATAATAAGAGCAGAGCGATAGAACCATAAGCAAATTCAGCGAACAAGAATACATTTTATTTTAAATTATCACCTCAGCATGTGAAAACAGAATTTCTGTTTTACCTTTGTAAACAGTTAACTTTATCCCACTGCCTTAAAAGATCAGATATACTGGTGAAATAATTTGCAGAAATCATATTGCTATTTACATTACTAGACAAACATAATTTTTGCCAATATGAACAGATGTTACACTTGGATATTACATATTGAAGGTAGCAAACAACCATAAATACCTAAGAATATAAACCCACATGAGTAATCAGCCTTATGTTACTGGTGAAATAGAAAAATAGTTATATGCACCTCTTAATATTGTGTCATATACGTAACCACAACCTGAAACAGTGAGGTCTAAGTTACATACTGCATTATAATAAACTTTATTTTGTGATAGTTCCCAACTTATTTCAAGCACTTCTTTCGCTTGATGATAATAGGGTTTATTCCAAAAAGGGAGAGTTGACAGGAAAGTTTGCAGGTGAATAGTGGTTTCACGTTCAACACACCACTACCCTATACATTATGAACTCCAGTTCTGCTGCAGGAAGAGAGCTGGTCATGTAGAATGTATAGCTAAATCTGACTCCTCAACCATTTAATTATGAATTGTGTAGGCCCAGCTCAGGTTTTTCACAAAAAAATGAATTCAAAATGAGAAGTGAAGTGACAACTCTCCTGTCAACGCTTCCTTTAGTAAATTGATCCCATAGGGCCTTCTTTTTGTTGTTGTGGTTAGGGTGTAATTACTAGAATTTTTTTCTGATGTTCGTCAAAGAGTTTTCAAATAATAACAATATATATATCAACCTAATTTATAGGAAACACATGGCATTCTATCTCTGCAGCAAAAGCAGTAGGAAATTACCTAGATTGTTCCTGCGGGAACAGGGCCCTTCATTCCTCTTGTATCTGTATGTCAATTGCTGTATTGTACTTGTCGTTATCTGTAACGTTTTCCTTTTTGTACAATGCTGTGGAATCTGCCAGCGCTTTAAAAATAAAGTATAATAATAATAAAAATGTACTTGTCATCCATTAACATTTGTTGACGGTTTGGTGAAGAACAATGCCTCAGGTTAGCAGGCTGTTTAGTAACAATAACAGAAGACACTTCATTTGTAATAAGAAACCATATAATTATTTTTAAAAGGAACATTTGAAGTCCCCCAGCCTTCCCTTTCTGATGTTCCCTTTATGTAATATGGCTCACTAGTGTGTTTTGCAAGGAAACTAATATGAAGAATAGCATTTGACCACAAATAAGGACCATTTAGCCCATCTAGTCTTCCCATTTTCATATAGTAAGGATTCAAACTAAATGAATGCACCCCATCATGCATGCAATGTGCAGTAGACCTTGTCATGTAGCTTGGCAGAAAACAAGAACAGCCACTTGAACATGGAATACTACCGATTTAACTGACAAATGTCACTGAATGCTTAATAAGGCCTTACATGAGACCAATTATGTATTTACATTGTTTAGAAGAACAAAGATCAATATTTTTTAATAACTAAATGCCTCAATGTAGATAAGTGGGAAGTGTATTTGAACACTTGTGTAAACGGGTAGAGCTATAAAACACCGGTTACTTTTTTGCGACAGCCTTGAAAGCTAGTACCTAAGGAAAGGTCCATTGCCATTTTTTACATTTTGAGTAATCAAAGCGTGCCAACTATGGCCGTGGTTTTTATTTTTTTTTATTTTTAATACACTTTATACTAAAAGTATCAGGAACCTTCATTGTAAATTTAATGTTGCAGACGATTGAATGCACAGTACCTTAAGCACATAATCAGTATATTGTATAAATCATTGAATGAATCTTAAATAATGTGGGTTTGTTTTAATGTGCTAGGATTTTAATTAACACGTCCCTATTTTTTTCAGTTATATTGATGTATCCATGCACAGGAGAAATATAAGCAGGTTTATAAACAGTTTCTAGCTCCAGAAGTAGATTATCCATTGCTTTAATATGTTATCTTTACCTTTTCACCCTTTTTCTTTATTTTATATTCAAGTGCTTTTCCACTGGTTTAAAAAAAAGTATACATTTTTTTAATAAAATGAGCTCCAACTCTGTCTGACCTACAAGAGTTATTTTACTTCATTGAAGAAGGTTGAAGTGTCCTTCTGAGATTATCGGTAGATTAAGGGCTGACACATTATCATATATAAGAAGAAAATTATGGGACCATTAAACATTTCACCATTATGTAATGAAATATTGATGCTTAATTCAGAAATGTTCATGTGGTCTTTCCCCAGATATTGTAATATTATTGTACCCTAAGGGCTAACTTGTGAGAGAACACATCTATCTATAGAATGCAGCCAGAGGACAGTCAGACATATTAATGAAGATGCATAACCTTTAAAGTTGTGCTGAATTTAAAAATGTTAAGATATGTATTTCAAAGACTGCTTTCATCATTTTAAACCTTTTTGCAAGTGTATGCAGGTTAAAAAGTAAAAATGAACCTTCCTGCTAAAAAACATACTTCTTGTTCTTCACTAAGTTTAAAGTTTGCTGCACCCAGCAGGATTTAAAACAATGAAGAACCGTATTATGTTTCAAAATGTAGATTACCCAATATTATTCAGTTTTAGGCAGTGTGTATGTTTTTCATAAAAAATTTATACTAATTATTTTTGACATATGTAATTACAGAGCATCAGTTATTAAAACTCACTCACCAAGTTATTTTCTTAGGTTTTGTAAATCAATTATATTAATTATAATTACAGATTGTTTTGTCATTTTTCAGTTTAATGGGGATGGCATGCCTGACATATGATGAAACACTAAACAACATCCTGAAAATGTTTCAGCTTGTACTCATCGTATTTTGATTATATTATAAAATATGTTAATACATATTTGGGGATTATGGACAATGTACAGCCTTGGAGAATATGGTTATATTTTAAGACATATTGGAAAAGTGAAAACTACAACATTTATTGCTTCTACTAATAAGAATTTCATTTCAATTAATGTTGTGCAACTGGAATAAAGATACTGCAGGGCACTTTAAAGGTGCTGTTACATTTAGTCAAAACATTTACTGCACTTTATGCAGTATGTTAAACAAAAAGCAAATCTGTTATTTCATTATTTCCTCTGAAGGTTTTATGACATTCGAACCCACAAAGAAATATCTAAGATTTTTTAAATAATTTGTATAGCAACAGTGCTCATGTTTTTGTAGATATTCATCAGTACTAAAAATTATGTTTTTAATGTTATATTTTATTAAAGAGGTTCAATTCAGCAAAGCAAGTGAAACAATATCTTCAGCTGTGTAAAATGAAGTTTCTGGGTAGATACTTTCAGTAGGTAGGTGAAAATAGTAGAATGCTATTTTAAAACTATAAAAAAGGAAGCCCTACTTTTTGTCCGACTAATATTACGAACAATGTAATAGTATGGTCAGCTGCCACTTATGTGCTTATTTTGTACTTAAATTGTAGTCAACTCTGGCGTAGATCAGGTGAGAAATAAACGAAGCAAGGGATCCCTACATCTCAAGTTTTGTGTTGTACAATGGGTACAATATATTCCTATTTATCTGATGATTGCTGATATAGAGGTGCATACACCTGGCCAGAACGAAAAAAGTAAAGTGCAACAATGTACTAAATTTGGAAAAAAAAAATGTTTGTTTTCCTAGGGTACAAGCTCATAACTGTATTTTATCGATGTTGGTTTAAGATATTCTGCTTATATTCTGTGTTTTTGTTCTGTGCATGCAAATGGTGCTCCCTGCCAGCTTGTAACTAGTTGATCTATATGATAGGACCAGCCTCGCAAATAGGAAATATTTTTCTCCTTTGGCCTTAGGTGTATACTAGGTGCCACAGGCCAACATGATCATAACTCCCTTCTTAACTTCCAACTACGGCCAGGCCAATATATTGAATATATTTCAAACCCCTTCACTCTACTGAAACAGCTCTAACAAAAGTCTCCAATGACTTGCTCTCTACCAAAGCAAAAGGTCACAACTCTATTCTAATATTACTGGATCTCTCTGTTGCTTTCGATACTGTTGATCACCACCTAGACTTACTTGCTTCTATAGGCATTCGAGATACAGCTCTCTCCTGGATCTCCTCATATCTGTCTAACCGTTCCTTCTCTGTCAACTTCTCTGGCAACACATCATCGCCCCTTCCACTTTCGGTTGGTGTCCCCCAAGGTTCAGTCCTTGGCCCTCTGCTGTTCTCTCTTTATACTTCCTCTCTTGGCAAACTAATCAACTCATTTGGCCTCCAGTATCATCTATATGCAGATGATACCCAAATCTACCTGTCTTCTCCTGATCTCTCTCCATCTCTCATGTCCCGTATTACCAATTGCTTGTCTGCTATTTCTTCATGGATGTCACAACACTACCTGAAACTTAATCTTTCTAAAACTGAACTCATTATCTCCACTACCTGAATTCTCTATCACCATTAACAACACGACTATCTCTCCTACTAACCAGGCCCGATGCCTTGGGGTCATCCTTGACTCAAGCCTCTCCTTTATCCCTCACATTCAGTCCCTCGCCAGATCCTGTCGCTTGCACCTAAAAAACATCTCTCGTATCCGCCCATTCCTCACCCAAGAACCCACAAAAACTCTGGTTCATTCACTTATCATTTCCCATCTTGACTACTGCAACACTCTTCTGGTTGGCACTCCACTGTCTCGACTCTCTCCTCTACAGTGTATCCTAAATGCTGCTGCTAGGCTCATCTTCCTTGCACGTCGCTCCTCTTCTGCTTCCCCCCTCTGTGAAACCCTCCACTGGCTCCCAATTACCTTTACAATTAAATTTAAGATCCTGGTACTGACATATAAGGCCATTCATAATACTGCTCCTCCGTACATTTCTGACCTCATTAGCAAATACTCTCCTACTCGATCCCTACGTTCCTCCCATGGGCTAAGGCTCTCCTCCTCACTCTCACCTCTTCCTTTTCCCGTCTACAAGATTTCACTCGAGCTGCCCCATATCTCTGGAATCTACTCCCAAGGAACCTTCAGCATTCACCCTCCCTCCCGACATTCAAGAAACATCTAAAAACCCACTTCTTCAGAGAAGCATACCATCTTAGCTGCTAGAACTTCCTTGTCATCGATACAACCACCACACTACCTCTCACCCTTTCTCTATGCCTTATGTTTGTCACCCCATTTCCCTCTAGATTGTAAGCTTGCGAGCAGGGCTCTCTCCACCAAACGTATCGGTTTGTCTTAGTCTGTCAATTCTTGTCTTGCCATATCCCTTGAATTTATGTATTGTATTATGCGCTGCGTAAACTGTTGGTGCTATATAAATAAAAGATAATAAATAATATAATAATGATATAAAGTATCGTGTGATAATACCTTTTTTATTGGACTAACAGAATTTTGGATTGACAAACTTTCGGGAGTTCTTCTCCCTTTCTCAAGTCTAAAACATTTCTGAGCAAAACGACACAAAGAATTCAATGTTGTGTGGCAGGGGAGGGGGGCTTACTACCCAGATCTGATAAGGGAGGGTGAGATGCTATAAAAGTATGTCTCCCTCCAGAGGGTCATAAATGTTCTGAGTAGGGAATTTTGAAGGGGGGTTTAGCACTTCTGAAGATAAATTGACAAAAAAAAAAATTAAGATGCTAGTGTTCACATACAGGGAATAGGAATGCAGTGATGAATATATTTTGTCAGTGAATTCTGTCAGTGGGTAGTTTCTGGTTAATTAATTTTTGTTGCAGGTTTGGGGGTTGTCTGAAGGCCAAAATGGGGGTTTCAGGGAAGATGTTTTTTAGTGTCTCATCTAATGCTAGCATTGGCTGTAGGTCTTTGATGACTTTCCGGGGGGCTTACTACCAGATCTGGGTAGTAAGCCCCCCTCCCCTCCCCTGCCACATAACATTGAATTCTATGTGTCGTTTTGCTCAGAAATGTTTTAGACTTGAGAAAGGGAGAAAAGCTCCCGAAAGCTTGTCATTCCAAAATTCTGTTACTCCAGTAAAAAAGGTATTATCACTAGATACTTATTCCATCTGTTATTTGATATTGATACCACTGCACTAATACGGCTACAATCTTGAATATATAGTCATCATATTCAATTACATCCAAATCAATTATTTCTGAATAAGAGACAAGTGAGGTCTTCACATCTTACGAAATGTTTGATATGTTATACTCATACTCTCTAGGTTTGACCTGGCACCTCCAGGTAAATTCTTACTTCAGGTGAAGGTCTCCGGGTTAGTTTTGTCTTTCTCTGAGTAGAGGAGTGGCCACGCCCATATTCTGTCTAATTCCCACTTATGTCCCCCTGCACTCGGCTAAGTTTTCTCTCACTAAAGGGTCTTTAGGGTTAGCTCCACCCCTGTGCTAGCCTTTCCCCCACATGAGGGAATACTCCAGGTGACCTACCTTGGAACGTTCCCAGGTATGATTATACCAGGACAAAAACTGAAAAAAATGAGCACACAATATTTTTAACCCAAGAATTCAAACAGCAATAAGTTCGCACAGAAGAACAAATTAAAAATGTCATCTTTGTTTTCATCAAAGTTAACATAAACAATATGCTGTACATGTGAAACAAAGCAAGAAAACAAAAACTGATGTGAAGCATTGTACATTTTTTAAACAACTTTGAAGTAATAAATCAAATGTCTCTGGTACAAGACATATAAGGAACGTTTGCTGAAATAACTTCTACTTTCCTAGCACACAGTTTGAAAAATGACAATCATTTTTTGTTTTTCTAAATCTCAAAAATACAACAATCAAACTTGCTGAGACAAGGGCTTGAAACTAAAAGGATAATTTATCAAGGTCTGTTGAGTGAAATATTATTGAAAAAATATTAAAAGGTTCATTCCATAAAATGCACATGAAGGGGTCTAATTTTGTTTTCTTTACAACGAGTATAACAATCCTGTAAAATTTTGTGCCCGAAACTTAGACTATTAAAGCATGGCTATCTTAAAACCAAGATTTTATGAAATTATAAATAAACCAATGGGCAAAAATGCATCACATTTTTATAAGCAATTTATTTCTGTAAATTAGAATATAACTGAAATGTGCAAACCTGTTTCTAAACCTTTTTTAAATAAAAAATAAAGGATTTAGAACCACTTACCCCTCATATTTACTTGGCCGGAAAAAGAATTCAAAGTGCTTTTAATCTCATACATACTCTTTCCCAAAGGAAGTGAATGGATATTCTGCATGCTGCGTGCATTCTAAAAATTTCTGTGAAGTGAAATGGGGATTACTGCTATCACATGAAGCTTTGCTAAAAGAATCAAATATTTTTTTTTAATTTACTTCCTACAATTGAAATGTTTTTACTTTAATGACTTGAAAGATGTTTATAGAATACAGGAAGCTATTATTTCGAAAATCAGAGTTAATTCGTCAGATGGTCAACTTGAAACACGTAACAACAAATGCATAGCATTAACATTTGTGTAGATTTTCAGAAGTTTCAGTTTTGAAAATCATTTTAAAGAATGATCTGAATCCATGCATTATGTGTTTTGTTAAATAAATCATTTCTTTGGTAAACATTTTTTTTCTCACGGTTTCTTTAGTATCCATAAATATGCTTAATTCCATCCCATCCATCTATGGGTCACATGACTTTATTTTGTTGGGACACAAAACTCAGGAAATGTGTACTGTGATGATCAAATATACGTCTTTGCTAGAATATATATACATACAAAGTGGTCATCATAACCAGGGCCGGCCCTACAATGGGGCCGACTTGGGCAATTGCCCCAGGCGGCACTTTAGAAGGGGCGGCATTTGCCGCCCGAGCGTTTTTTTTTTTAAGCGAAGAGAGAGAGAGGGGCGCCGAGTGGTTTTCGCTTACCGCTCGCGCCCCTCTCTCTTTCCTCTGCGGCGAGTTCCCTGTTCGTCTTGGTGCCGACTTGTAAGGCTGAGCGCCGGAAGTGGCGTCAATTTTCGGCGCTCAGCATTACAAGCCGGCACCGTGGCAGAGCAGAGAGACTCGCCGCGGGACTCTTTAAAGGTAATTACCGGGGGGGGCATCGACGAAGTTTAAAATGCCCCCCCCCCCGCCGACGCCGGCGGGGGGCGGCATTTTAAACTTCGCCCCAGGCGGCGTTAAGTCTTCGGCCGGCCCTGATCATAACTCAGTCTTACCTTTGGTCAATGGGACACCAATGTGAAAGACATATATCCATATATTAATAATTTATTACATCAATATCATCATTTTTTTAACGTCATGTAAAACATATTTTGGTGCTTTGAGAAGTGGATTTATTAATAAGAAAATCTGGGATACAATGACACTGGAGAAGAGGATTCTTACTGTTTGATATCCGTAAGAATAATACAATCCTAAATATTGAATTTAGATTTCTTGAGGCAATTATGGTTTCTTTGATAGAATAGAGAGAACGATTGAAAATTAAAAAGGGGGGCTTGGAACTTTGGAATGTTTATAGCAAGATGGCATGTTTCTGGATGCAAAAGAGTGATTGTTTTTTATTTTTAAAGAATGTGTAGACCTTACACCAGAATAACTATAATTTCCATTTTCTAAATGCCAAAGTGTCTTAATGTCATTTAAAATATAATATACATGCATTTTAGAATATATGACACTAAGGGAAACTGTGAGAAACCAGTGGAATTCAGTGGGATTCTCTACCATAATTATATATATAATTAAACACAAACTAAGGCATGCAATGCAAATCGACATTTGTGTGATAGATGTGGGTGCTTTTAAATGTAAACATGAAGCATAAACATGAAGCAAAACAACCCTTAGCGCTTATACTCTCCTTGCTTATATAAATCATTTATTTATTTTTAATTTTAAACACCAGTCACTTCCTCTTCCTACATCCACTGCGCCTGGTTTCAATAGAAAAAGTCCTGCGACCTGAATATTGAAGTCTACAATATATACAGTACCTTTGAATGCTGAATATCTTTGAGCCTAGATCCACATGGCTCAATGTTTGTGAGTGCAGTCTAGAAGGAGGCGTTCTCTTCTTTTTTATTTCTTTGGTATACCATATATCATATTATCTTTGTATTTATTTTCTCATTAAATGTTAAACCAAAGCAAACATTTCCCTGAAAGATATTTATTCCATACAATATTGTATGATCAGTCCCACTTTGCACTTTGTAAGGCACTTTTTTAGTTTAAATTAACCATGCTGTAAAATATGTGCCATTGTTGCAAATAACTCTCCTCAATGCTGTTTTTAGTTACTTACAGTGAAACCTTAACCAGCTGCTTTTATCAAAAGAAAGAAAAAGGAATAAACACCAGGTAAGTGAATGAAAAATATGTATATATACTCTTCCTCACAGTACTGCCGCGGCCCAAGATAACACTCCTCTCAGTGTTCAAACGAAGACAATACAAGCATAGGGGCGCATGTACATGTGGAAAAAGAAAAATGATAATAGTGTGATAATGTATGATACGAAAAGCTATATGCAAGTGTGGTGAATGCACTCACAAAAGTCGAAGATAAGCAGGCACTTCAGAATAATATGTTTCCTTTATTTCTTCATATTTAAGATAGTCGATAAAATCAGGCACTTCAGTTTAAAGTTCACGGGTACAAATGAAAAGTCCTTTGAATAGTCCTCAACGCGTTTCGCCTTTCGGCTTCCTCAGGAGAACAATAAAAGGTATATCCGCAATGGGATTTATTTCTTCATTTATTTCTTCATATTTAAGATAGTCGATAAAATCAGGCACTTCAGTTTAAAGTTCACGGGTACAAATGAAAAGTCCTTTGAATAGTCCTCAACGCGTTTCGCCTTTCGGCTTCCTCAGGAGAACAATAAAAGGTATATCCGCAATGGATGCGGATATACCTTTTATTGTTCTCCTGAGGAAGCCGAAAGGCGAAACGCGTTGAGGACTATTCAAAGGACTTTTCATTTGTACCCGTGAACTTTAAACTGAAGTGCCTGATTTTATCAACTATCTTAAATATGAAGAAATAAAGGAAACATATTATTCTGAAGTGCCTGCTTATCTTCGACTTTTGTGAGTGCATTCACCACACTTGCATATAGCTTTTCGTATCATACATTATCACACTATTATCATTTTTCTTTTTCCACATGTACATGCGCCCCTATGCTTGTATTGTCTCCAGCTGCTTTTATGCCAGGTCAATTCAAGAAAATAATATAAATCTCAAAATGCTCTAAAACAAAAACTATGTAGGTACATAATAAAAGTATAGAGAATATTTCTGTAATATATGACATGGCGTCGGAACAGCACCACTAAAATAAGTTGGATACAATACATTTTTTAGCGTGTAGAGAGCCTTATACCTCTGCTGGTCTCACTGCTCTACAGGAAAGGTGGGGTGGGGACTGCTTGGATTTCAATAATTTAAAACTATCTGCCTTTTCTACATCTGTCAGCTACAGATGCTATCAAAAATGGCAATGCCAGCTCTTTAGGAAGCATTTCTGCCAATATTTGTTTATATTATTCCAATGGTCTCTTACTGGTATATCACAGCTGAAGTCACTGCTTGAATGCAAGTGACTTAATTAGAGTTACTACAAAACAATCTTGTGAATTTGTCAGTTAAAGGGTTAATTTTTAAGGATTCTTAAAAAATATAAATTTATAAAAAATATATACACATGGGCTACTTCTCTGGTTATACCCTGTCCACTTGCGATTGTCATCCTGCTCAGCTTACTAATGAAGTGAATTATATAAAAAGCAATCACTGCTAGGTTAGAACCAGGGTCAGTGCTTCCTACAGGCAAGGTAGACGCCAGCCTAGAACGCAGATCTACGTAGGTCGCCTCGTTTGCGGCAGACTGCACTGCTCGTCGTTGGCACTGCACCTACGGAGGTGGGCAGTCTAGTCTGCTGTAAAGGAGGACTGCGGTGGTAGAAGCATGAGGCCTCTGTCTCATTGTACCCACACGGTGCCAGCGATCAGGGCCGGATTAACATAGGGGCTGATGGAGCTGCAGCTCCAGGCCCCTACCTGAAAATAGGGGGGTAGCATGGCATAGGGAGGCTGAAATCACATTCCTATCATGCCCAGGTTCCAGCATGTACTGGCTGCCTCGGCATGATAGGAGCATGATTGCTGTCAGCAAGGAGTTAAGATTCTGTCTGTCCTGCCTATTTTATTTCCATAAAAAGGCCCACCAAAATTCTCAGCACCAGGCCCATGATGCTCTTAATCCGGCCCTGCCACCGATTGATGCTAAGTGCCAGAATATGATGTCAGCAGTGAAGCCCAATTTACCGCAACAGGCAGTGAGACAGAGGTCTTGTGCTCCCACCCCAGGACTTCAGCAAGGTAAGTGATAGGGAGAAAAGAATGAAGAAATGGAGATAAGATATTGTGAGAAGGGGAGTAATGATAAAGAAGGGAGATGGGAAGAAAGGGGAGAGATAACAAGAAATATGAGAGATGAGGACAAAGGGGAGAGATCGACGAAAGATAGAAAGATAGAAATAAAGAGGAGAAGAGAGAGAAAGGAGAGAGATGAGATAATGAGAAATGGTGAGAAAGGGTGAGATAAAGAGAAAAGGGAGAGATAAGATAAAGAGAAAAGAGAGTGGTAGAATGAAAAAGGAGAGGTAAAGTGGAAGGGGACAGGTAAAGTAAAATAAGAAGAGAGAAGTGGAGAGAGAAATGTGAGGGGCGTAAGAGGAAAGGGCTAGAGAAAGAGGAGAAATAAAGAGAAATTTGAGGGAGAGGGGAAAGAGAAATAAAGAGAACACAGAGTTAAAGAGAAAGAGGAAGGACAGAACAAAGAGATAAAGATAAAGAAGATTAAAAAGAAGAGGGATTAAAGAGAAGGGAATGGACAAACAAAAGTCAAGAGATACTGACGGTAATGAGAAATGTGAGAGAAAGGTGTGGCGTAACTGTAGTGGTAGCACTGGTCACAACTCCGACAGGGCCCACATCTCTAGGGCTCTGAGACCATTTTTTTACTGTCTCTCTTTGTACCGCTTTGAAATTGTTCAAATCTTGAACTCTGTCTACAAAAAAGCCATTTAACCCCCTATATGCCACACTGCCTACAAAAATGCCTTTTAACCCCTATATGCCACTCTGCCTACAGATATGCCCTTTAACCCCCTATGTGCCCCTCTTTCAACATAAAAATCATTTTAACCCCTATATGCCACTCTGCCTATTGTAATGCCTTTTAACCCCCCTATAAGCACCCCCCCCCCCCGACTTCAAGATTGTTTAGAAAGGGCCCTTCCAACAATCTTGAACTGGCATGGAGACAGGCACGCACCAGGAGCATGTTATGTCACGTGCAGGGGAGGGCTGGCAGCCTAAGGCCTGGGGGGCAAGTCTAGTCAAGTGGCCCATTGCACCACCAAAGCGACTGCGAGCGACATTCGAAGTGGCCATTGTGCGGCAGTCAGGCCACCTGCGCCTAATGCACACACCGCGACGCCCAATGGCTGTGCCTCAGCTTTTCGTCCCATGTCTTAAAAGGGGTGGGATAAAGAGCTGAGGCATGGCCATTGGGCCTGACTGCCACACGACGCAGGGGCGTACCTGTGGCAGATCCTGTATGTGGCACCCCCCCCCACACACACACACTTTAAAACTGCAAAGTTTCTATGGTTAGGCAAACATTGACAGTGGTACAGCATAACTGTTATCATTATATACTTAGGGATTACACTGTACCGCTGTCAATGTGTGCCTATACATTGAGCCAGACACTGACAATACTGCAGTACAACCCCTATCACTATATACTAAGCCAAACACATCAGTGACTGGCTTAGTATATAGTAGGGATGCACCGAAATGAAAATTCAGCATTCACTTGGCCAAAACCAAAGAAAAAAACCCAAAAAACTTTAAAATACTTTATTAAAAGTAACACACTAAAATTAGACAAAAAAATCAATAACACTATTAATATATACCGTATATATATATATATATA